>JBBMKB010048005.1:0-16041 GCA_037833945.1 Alaria marginata | reverse complement strand
CTGACAACGCAACGTGGATGGAGATTCCGCTGTTACGCGCCATGAACCGCTATCATCATATGTATGCTCCCCAGGTACAGAGTGCTCCGCGTTTAATCACTTCACCCGTATGTTGAGGTTTGATAAATCTTCAAGTTTAGAACTAGACTGGACCGATCCGTCCGGAACAGCCTTATATTTCCATTTTTCCTTGCCCCTTTCGCCGTTTTAAAGGGGCCATCAACATGCTCGGGACAAACGCGACGATTTCGGGACAGGTGGAGATTTCATACAATACCGCCCTCAACGGAGGTACGGCGGGTGTGCAAAATAACACACATACTCACTGTAAATCGAGGAAATCACAGTAACCTACTAAGCTGCAGGAGGTCAGAGAAACGAGGCGACTCTGATCGCGTTTATGAGATGGTGCGGTTTTTGTTAGGGTAGGGTCCGCGTTGTTTGGAAAAGGCTATTGTGCCTTCTAATGTCAGTGATATTCGTCACGGTGGAGTTTCCTTGTGTAAGTACGTCGTCAGCACATTTCAGGAGTAGGTTTTTCCGCGTTCCCAGGTTTCTGTCGGGGGCTGCGTAAGCCTGGCAGGAGCCGCGTGGCCTACAATGGTCTCTGGTCTTGATGAAACATTAGATGCATGGGCTATGGCGTCATACTTCGAGTATATTGTAGCGGGTAAGGTCGGACACATGGTCGGTTTTTTCGCGAAAGCTCTCTATGCGAAGGGAGGGGTGTGCAGAACGTTTGTCGTACGATTTTAACACCGTACACATGAACAACGTACACACGCTCGCCACGTAAATATGTGCCACTGCTAGTATTGTGTTCACCATAAGGACTTGACTAGACGTATCCACTCTCCATGCTTTGAAGGGCCAAAGTAACCCAACGACCTGCTGGGAATCAGACTGGTCCAACGAGGCAACTCGCTATGTCGGAAGAAAAACGTTTGTGGGATGACGTATCAGGTGTTTATTGGGCAGGTTCGACTTTGCTTCGGAAATATGACATTGTACCATCTGGGGTTGGTGATGTTCAATACGGTGGCGTTTCCCCGTGCAGTTGTATCGTCATCATTATCGTTGATTATTCGATAACCTCTTGTATTCAGATTTCTCCCGGGGTTGCGTACGCCTTGTTACAGCTGCGCATCCTACCAACACCTTTTGATATGCATCATATCTCCAAGATATCGTTAACACCTTGATAAGTTGTGCTAGGGAAATTTTGCACACATGACCATTACTGTCAAGACCTCCCCACTTACACGGCGGCATCCAACGTCTCCCGTACAACTCCCACACCCTACGCATCGATTGTTGCGTGTTCACCATAGAAATGCATTTATCGTACTAACTGTGTTAGTCATCCTGGGCACCCTCTCGAAATGACTGACACCTGTAAATGTTTCAACGCTTTCGCACGTTTCCCGTATTCAGGTGGCATCTTCTCTGCCTTGTGCCCTCAAGTTCATCTCCTTGGGATGATATCCTTTATCGAAAATACGGCCGTTTTGGATGGAGGAGCCATATCTCTTACGGACCCAAACAATTTCTACGTGCTCGGCACATCATTCCTTTCGAACAAAGCCGGGTCGGGGGGTGCTGTCTCATTGGCGACGACAAGACCGACAACAGGGGGATTCGATCACTGTCGGTTTGACAGCAACGGTGCTTCGGATGGTGGCGCTTTGTACTTGAACACTGCCGACTCCGGCGATACCGAGAAGCCGAACTTCATCCGAGATTCGGTCTTCCGTAACAACCTCGCAGGTGAAGGCTCAAAAATATGTGGGACGTATCGGGGTTGTCGAGTCCTATTCTCTGACACTGCCATTCCGGTCGACGCTCTGGCCTGAGCCGAGACTGTGTGCCCCCATCGACTTGAATCAGGCGAAGAGAGGCAACATCTACAGTATGTATTTCTTGTGAAGAAGTCGAACGGTACGCAGAATCTTTATCCGCAGTGGAGGGTGAGGCAAGCTCCACTTGAATTCATTCAAAGTGGCAAGTGTGACCGTGCAAATAACTTGTAACAGTGTTAGGGTCTAACTGGCATAATATACAACTGTCGTTATTTGAGTCCGGGAAGAACTCGCGTGCAAGACGCGACAACCTCAATCGGACAAGAATAGAAGCTACGCATTTATGCCTAAGAGTTGTGACTAATAAAGGCTGGAGGCAAGATTCCTTGCTAAGTGGCACCGTACGCAACCTCGCCAAAGAAAATTATATTTAGGGTCAGGGTCATTTGTTTATGTTAGGCAGGGTGTGTCCTCCACCAATTTCAGCACGAATCCTTTTTTTTAGATATTTCCGGCAAAGGCAACAGTTAATCATCCTCAATTTCGCAAGTTACGTCTGATCTTTTTGCAGACGTGTCAGGTGGGTCGATCTTCAATATCGGCTCGTTGTCAATGAACTCCACTGTCTTTTCAGAGAACACTGCCATGGACTACGGATTGGCCGTCATGAACGGAGAGCCCACCCTTGACATGTGGAACGTGACATTCCGCGACAACATGCTCAGTTGCCTCCCTGACGAGTACAGCGACTTCGACGACGTGAGTATTATTTTTTTAGTTCTTCCGTTTCAATCAGGTTGAACGTGTATGCAGCCGCGCACACGAAAGGAACGACAGCGGCTACATGATGTCTACTCTATTCCACACGAGGGAGACTGTTTAAAGAGTTTCGTATTCCCGTACAATTTGAACAACGTTAACTGGCCAATATACACTTCACACTCGTCCGTTGATGCATGCCAAGGTCGGAGGGGTGCCTATTATTACCGATGTTTCTCGCGTTGGTTGCTCGATACATCACCCGAACAACGAACCTGACAAAACATGAACGTTCCACCCATTGAATAGTCCCTAGGGTTAGACACACGTGACTATATGCAAACAGTGTCAATGGCTTGTAAACATATTTTATACTTCCTCGGTGGAAATACCTCGTCCATCAGATTGTGCTGAAGTCAGACGTATCCCACCTCATACCGTTCAATGTCTGCGTTTTCAGGTTTGTTGTGCGGTGGGTCCATGTAGATTGTCGCTCTGGTTGGGAATATCAAACCTCCAATCCTACCCCGAGCGGTACATTGTGCTTTTACCACGATTGCTGCTATTGTCGTTTCTTTACGTGGACTAACTCCAGCCACAACCTTACCCCTTACCCTAACCCTCGCTACTTCAGGATTCCACTGGCATCGAACGGTTCTCACTGGTATGTCACCAATGCTTGGACGGGTTTAAAGGTGACCCGAGCATTGCGACGATCACAAGTGACACGGTTCCAGTGTGCAAGGAGCTGCCCGTCGGTGTGTCCAAATTGACCTCAACCACACTTGCAACACTCGACTTGTTACCCGGGTACTTCCGCACTTCCAACGAAAGCCGGGAAGTCTTGAAGTGCTACCGAGAGGACTCCTGTATTGGGGGCGCCAACGCTCTCAATTACTGCGCCACGGGCTACGAAGGCCCTTGTAAGTCAGACATATCTGGCAGCATACCCCGGTGGTCATGCTTGAGCACAAGGCGGCCAAACGACGATACTTTTGCATGCAGTTTTTATTCTACACGTTGACACAATTTTCGCCCACTGCAGGCACACCTCCTAGGTGGAGAGCCATAACGCTGAAACAGGCTGCATCGTAAGCCCATCGTCCTACGAACAGTATTCCTTGGCCAGCCTTAACAATTGTTCTCGCGTTTTTTTTCTGACATTATCCCCCCCCCATGCAGATTGTGCGGTTTGCGCGGACAGCTATGCGCCGGGACTGCTAAGCAGTTGCAGCAAATGCTCCTCAGCGAACAGTCGACTGGGTATCGGGCTTACAGCAGCTGTCGCTATCCTGGGGGTTTGCATTGTTACCTGGCTTTCGTCATGTTCTCGGTCGGGGACAGAAAACGAAGCACGATTTCGGCTTTGGCGGGCAGTATCGTCACGCTACAAAATGATGGTCAAGGTTCTCCCCCTTTCGGCTATCAAGATCGTGGTGGTGGTGCTGCAGATAGTCACTCAGGTAGGCTCTAGAGTGTGTCTTTAAAGCATTAATAGTATTTCTGTTTAATACCAATTAGAAAGGCCTGTGCTCTCGAGGTTGGCGTGCCTCTAGAATAGACTGCAATGTTCCTCAGGGACTCGGAGGACATAAAGCGTACGCTCGACATTTGATTAGCACTATCTGGCTTGTGAAGAAATACGTGTACATACGGCACAGTCCGGCGATGTGCTGACGACCCTAAGGAGTTGACTGTTTGGCTAAACGCACAATTAACGCGTATCCGACCGCCATGCATGTGCTACATCTTAAGCTGCATAGCCTATTGGCGCTGCGGGATCCGCAGATTTGCATGGCCTTCACAACACGCTGAAATTATCCATCTACATATTGCAACTACGGCCTGCCTCATCAATACATTGGGTAATACCGTCACCGAGATGCTGTCACAATACTTGTGTTCAAACTACACTTACGAAGGGTTAAGCAATATACTTGAAACTGGCGTGGAATTTGTTTGCAGAACTGGAGTAGGCTTCCCTACGTAGATTCACGGATATCCACCTGGACGCAAATATCTATAACGGAACAGCCCGCGATCTAGCGCCTCGCTTCGATATCATACACAACGTGGGTATGTGTATCTTCTCTTCCAGAAGAACGTAGTGATGTTTCAGCGCAGTAGCCGCATTCTTCTATTTTAACGTTGGCATTCCCGGACTTGAGTACAGCTTGACGTCAGCGAGCTGATACGGGGAGACAACCTTATAAACGAATACCACCGTATGTGCAATGCTCACGTGGTAAAAGTAAACCCTCGTGTAGATCTATTAATTTGAAGTATAGTAAGTAGCGGGGTGCGGAAAGGTCCCCTCTCAAACGCTCTTGGACCTCAGACATACTAACGCGGTATACACGTGACTTTTTCTCGATCGGCCATCCAATTTACTGTATACGGTGCATGCGATATTAGCATAGCTATTGGTAGTCTCTGTTGCTCCTTGACGCCGCCATGTTTGGGCTGAAAGAGGTGTGGTGTGGTGTGGTGTGGTAGCTAACACATTGTTTGCCAATATTCATGTTCCATTGTTTCACTGCCAGTTCACCGAGATCGCCGGAGCGGTGTACCCTGATGAGTACGAGGCCTTCCTGTCCAACATTTCTACAGTAAACCTCAATGTCGGGTTTATTCTGTCGAGTTTTTGCATCGTTGCAACGGATTTCTACCACAGACTCTTGGTTGCGACGCTTGGACCCGTGGCCCTGCTTCTCGCTATGTTCGTTATCTCGTTTGTGGTGGAAATGTGGAGGAATAGAGGCAGCGCAGAGACCGCGGTGCAGCGCAGACATTTGTCAACAGGGCTCTTCATTTTGTTTTTGGTGTATTCCTCAGTCTCCTTCACCATATTTCAGACGTTTGTCTGTGATGAACTGGACGACGGCAATTCCTACCTGCGGGCGGACTACAGCGTTGTTTGCAATACTGCAAAGCACGACGCGTACAGGACGTACGCTAGCATCATGGTGTGCGTCTACCCCGTCGGTTTCCCTGCGTTACTTGGGTGGTGGCTGGCACGCAATCGGCAGCAGTTGACCAAACCCAGCAGAGAGGATATACCCAATCTTCACCAATTTCGCGGTCTGTGGGCAGCGTACAAGCCGTCGCGTTACTACTACGAGGTCGTGGAGTGCAGCCGCCGGATCGTGCTCACCGGAGCGGCGGTTTTCGTTTTTCCAAATAGCGCTGATCAAATCGCCGTCGTGCTACTGCTGGCGGTGGTATTCATGTTTATTTCGGAGTCGCTTTCCCCTTTTGAAGACAAATCGGACATGTGGTTGTACCGTTGGGGGAATGGTATTATTCTGGCAAGTATGTACGTAGCTCTTCTCCTGAAGTTTGAACTCACGGGAGAAGAGAGCGAGACTTCAATGGGGATGACGGCTCTTCTTATCGCGGCAAACGTGTTTATGGTCGTTACTGTCATTGTGCAAGCTGTTATTCTGGCGAAACGACTGTACATATCCGGGAGGATTGAGCCCGCTTCTAGTGCCCCCTCTACCTTTTGGTCGGCTGCGTGCGCTTCGGAGACGCAAGACATTTTTGTGGAAGGGCGGCGGGGTAGAGGGCGTGATGACTTCATTCATGACAATTGAGGTCTTTGAGCAGGAATCATTTAGAGCCCGCCTGCCACGCGTGGAAGGACCCCTCTCTCTCACTGCGAGCGCGCCAAAGCAGATCGATAGCATAAGGATCAGGTCCATGAAACTAAGCATAAACGTCGAGACGATTACATCGTATCTCGGTCTTGTAACTCTGGTTGTGTATCTGCGTCCATTGTGTCGCTGGTGCGAATACTGTGACAACGGCCAGTTTGTTTCGGCAATGAAACCGTGTGGCGGGGTCAAGACACCTCGACCGTGCACGTAAGTTGTGGAGATTTCCTGGTTGTCGACGTGTTACATATGGTTGTTAGGCCCTCGGAAGCTGTTCGCCTTGAGCCTTCCCGACATTGAGGTTACATTTTTGATATTTTCGACTTGAAAGGGTTTCTAGAGGTCGGGGTACGCACTTCGTGGCGAAGGTGGCGGGCCAATTCACCCGTGGGTAAGCTATTCGGATGTGGACGTTGGGATGCGGGTCAACGAGGTAGCATCACGAGTAAGGTTTGGGATACAACAAGCCCCACAGTTTGACGGTGCTACTTGTATTCGTAAACACTACCTACCCGCGATCGAGTTTTCGCCCGCGGCCTGAATAGTACGTGCATTTTTATGTCCTGAACAACCGTCCGCCATTTGCAAGCGTGTTTCGTACAATATAGCGTTAGGTATCACTTCAGGGGTCGTGTTGAACAAACAGAAGACACGTTGCGCGTCTTTTCTAGTATCGCTAGTTGGTCATTACCCCTCGAGTAGTTTGTGATACCACCAAATCTACTATGCCGCTATTTATACACGGGTCTGAATATGTCGGTTCATTCGTATATCGATGATCGGAGTATCATTGCCTTAGCTACTGAATTCTCTTCAAGGGGGCGTATCAGAATGTTGGCGTTGATATCCATTCGTGTGTTGATGTGTAGTCACTTCACACGAGTAAGTTACTGTAGGGGTCATATTTCTGGATGCGGGAAAATGCAATAAGCGGCAAAATGTCTCGTCGATGTATCGTACTTTCAACTTACCTCCATCACCAAGTTGATCGTACTACAAAGGTATGAGTTTACTTCGATAAGCATGAGCGACCGCTACGCTGTAGGGCGGACCGTCGGCCAGCGTTCCAACCCGTAGAGTAATGTTCAGGCCATTAGTGAGGGCGAGAGAATAATACTAATAGTTACGTTTCGTATCGGTAGTTCTTCTTAATCGAGGGAGTGTTTGTCTTCGATACACCAAGTGGGTGACCCAGTTAGCATTTCACGCGAGTAGAGTTGGTTGAGTGAGCTGGCGAAGGCCCTTAAACCGGCACGTGCTGTGAGTTTTTCAATTGGCAGCGATGGAGTCTAAAGAGTGCCCTCCATCTTCCGGAAGGGAACCAAAACGCTATGTGATAGGCATTTAGGAACCTCGACGCGGAATAGCCGTTTTTGTGCAAACGCTTCATGGACTTGACGTTTATAATAGTAGATGATGTTGTCGCCCTTGCTTCCATCACGGAAACGGCCTGCCCCACGCACTTTGAACAGTTCCGACTATGTGAAATAGGTGACTGTATTAGCCATCACTGAGTTTGATTCCGAGGCTCAAACTCAGCCGTCACAACCAATAGAGTAGATGCGTGGTACGACGATGCTCCCCCCCCCAAGAAGCGTGCCACGATGCTATTAGTAGTATCAATGCATTATGGTATTAATGGCACTTTAAGGCGTTTGTGTTGTCTGCATGACGGAGGTCCTTAACCTAAAATCGCCGGGATGTCGTTCTTGTTTAGAATTACTAGTTTTTTGTATACCTGGGCCACGAACTAATTTGTCGGGTTGCACATTTAGTTTACTCGTAATCGGTGTTTGGGTGGGGAATAGAGCTCTTCATGTGTGGGGCCCCCGAAAACGTAGGGTATTACCAGACTCATTGAAGTGGCATGTCTCCCAAACACTCCTTAGTTGGTCACACAGGGAGCTCTGTGTATCACCCGGAAACCGAACTTGATAATATCTGCATACGCGCAACGCAACGAACAACTTCGTCCGCTAGGCTCGCATCCTGCACTTTGAAACGTCTACCCGTGTGAGTTATGGTATGTGCACGGCCAGCCATCGTATCCAGTTGAACTACACCTTTGAGACATTTCACGATATTTTCAGTAGTGCATCAGAGGTGGTGTGGAACATGAACCCTTCTCGACAAAGGCACCTTTCTAGGGGACCAGAGTATGTACAATATCGCATCAGATGCTTCAGTCTATCACGGTTTGTGGTCGACAGGGGACACCCTCGGTGGGGTTTCCTAAGTAGATGGATACATGGACTTTGCGGGTGTATAGCCGTGGGCATCACTCAATCATCTTTAAGGTTTTTGGGGTAGATGGACGTGTGGATCTTGCTGTGTGCATTGGGATACCTAGGCTGCTATAGGGCGTCGTTCCTCATTCACTCTCCTCGAGAACGGTTTCTCTCCCCGTCTCGGACGGCGGGGCAATCCTTTCAACTCCGGCCCTACTCGGAAAATACAACGATTTGCTTCTTATGCCTCAGGTCACCAAGGGGGTGGCTACTGGCTCCAGCGCTTTATCGATGCTCGCCCTCAGCCGCGTGTCCAATCAGCGTAAACAATTCCACTGCAGTATTTGAGGGCCAGGTGGTTGGGCACTTGGCAGCTTCAAGATTCTTGCCATCGGATTATACGAACGTGGGATTATCTTGGAGGATACTAGGCCATCCTGGGTGTTGGGTTATTCTATCTCGAGCGGGGACAGGTGGGGAGCTTTTTCGATGTACGGATGTTCCTCACCTTAACCCTAACCCTCGGAATGGATTTCGAGAGTTTTGTATGTTTCCAGTCGAGAGGATTTCGATGTACTGAGTTGAACGTTGAATTGAGAATTTGAGTGCTGATTTGAGGATTTGAGTGTTGGATCGAGGATGATTTAATTTTTGAGTTGAAGATTTGGTTTTTGAGTTCTTGAGTTTGACAGGAGTTGGTCATGATATATTATACTGTGATTTATCAACCCTGCCATATCGTGCCTTGTCATGCACATAGCCGCGGGGATATTGTATATGGTCGGGTAGGAGAAGCAGGGAAGATGTGGATTGTGCTCCGGAACACGGCGCACAAGATCCATCGTATATTTAGGTATTCCATGCTGGAGAGGGATTATGGTAATGGGATATTAGAATATCGGGATATTGTGCGAGCTTACCGATGCCACTCGTGTTGTATCTCTTTATGAGACCGAGTCAACTCGACGGCCTGGGAATCATACGAAGAGAGTGTTCTGTTATACTGTCTTGAGTCACGAACCACGCGTTCCCGTGCCAGCTGTGCCTATACGCTTGGAAACCAATCAAACGAGGCCCATGCGAAGCCCATGGGATGCCCTCTTAATGCTCACGGGGTGCTCATCATGCGATTCCCGCGATATTTTACGGGATATCCCATGCGATATCCCATGAGATGCCGAGGATGTCCCACGGGAAGCCCATAGGATCCCCACGATATCCCACGGGATGCCAACGGGATTTTCCGTAATGTCCCAAGAGATGTCCCATGGGCATCCCATCGGCATTGAGAGTGTCCCGCGGGGCGTCGAGAATAAAGCCGACAATGTATGTCGCCCATCAGGTTGATCGACTAGACCCCTAATCTATTCTAGCTCTAGATCATGCTAAGCTTGTTTTGCTAGTCCGTTGCCCCGCAGTGGTATATGCTGCGAACGAGAGACCTTGCCGTCGAGCAATCTTCGCGTAAGACGGTGGAACCGAGATATCTCGTATTTCGAATTATACATGCACCAAATTTGAAATCTAGTATCCCCGCAATTAACTTGACACCGTGAAAATAGGATATATCGTATAGACTGTATTGTAAATCTTCGTAGTATATTCGTGCCGGTGCGTAATTGCCTGGTATTAATCAGAACACCACAGCTAAATACCCGCACGTATCCATACCAGTAGGTACACATTACCATTTACTAACGGACAGGGCAGTGTTTTCGGGATGACATGTTCGTGCATCTGCTGGTCGAAGCGAAATATCAGGTTCAGCGGAGTAACATGTCGGGTCCGGCATGGCGACTGATTCATTCGGGTATGTGCCACATGTAAAACAAAAAACACCACGTATCTTGAAGCACAACTCTTGCAAACCCTAGAAACGTCGTCGGTACTGCGTAGTCTACTATATCATCCGGACAACACTGCAAATAAGAGACAAAGCAAAACGATCAAGTTTAACGAGCAGTGGGAATGCCGTCACGTCTCTGCGCTTTATTAATGACCACAGCCTCTGGATACCAACAAGGTTCACTGGTTGTGATTCTATCTAGAAAGATCATGCGGCCAGAGGCATTTTGGATTTAAGCGAGAAGTACTCTGTAGTACCTCGTTGTGGCACAAGAAGAGCGAATTTGGGCTGACAGGGCATCCCCGACAAGAGAAGTAGTCGTTGTGTTCGTTGTGCTTGGCCATATATGGATACACCATACGCGTACAGTACTTATCATGCATCACGTACAAAACGCCGGAACTGGCACGCAGCCGAAGATCGTCGAGATCTCGCGCCTTCACGAAGATATGCTTACGTATATGGTCCAAGGATATAGATATCCGCAAACAGATGATTTTTTTACATTCAAGTACAACCTTTAGGCCAGTCCTCGTTAGGGTTGGCGGAAAACATTCGTTTAGGCGTGTCGAACGCCAAGAACCAAGCTAAGACTCAACTGGAGGGTACCGCTAAAACACTATGTATGTTCCGTTCACAACCTCCCCACACGATTCGGCATAAACACACATAAACCGCACAGCGTTTCCCTTCATCACCGTGGAAAGCGTTCTTTCGAACATCGGTGTTTCTGGGTCAACATGGTAGGCACTCCCATGTCCATCTTCCAGCGGCCTACCGGTGGTTTGGGTTCGAAAAGTACTGGGGGCGGAGGAGGTTGAGCGTATTGCTAGTCCCGGTCGATCGCTTTCGTTGGTTGACGGTTTGCAGATTACATCTGAGTGGGTTTTGCCCGATCTCACTCTGACCAATCTAGGGGAATGTGCTGCGTACGTGGATGGCCCTGTGGCAATCGATGAGGCTGGTGTTCACTCATCAGTCGGAGCACGTGCCTTTCCAAAGTGTGACCACGTCAGCCATAATCCGTTTGAGCCATGGCAGATTGCACCGGCTTCCCGTGCGCGACACCACCCCACTCGGCAAATGAACTTGGCAATAGACCACAACGACATGAGCTCCGACGCCGCGGGTATACCCGGAGCCTTCTCGCAGCGCCAACAGAGTTCCCATCGTGAATAGCATGGACTCCATTAGCGGAGAGCAGGAAGACGGTGAGTACGGCGCTCGATTTATCATTTGCGCGGGCCAACACTGGCTGCCAGTAAATGCCTATCATATCGGGGGGGCTGATCACGTCTATACTCACGCTCTGCATCTCGTTCAAACCAGTATCCTTACCTGCTCTGTTGGCGCGGCGTAACGAACCTGTTTTCAGCGACGGCGTGTATCGCTGATACACCGAAAAACATCACAAACATACGTACTTCATAGAAAAACGAGCCGCCATCACTGCGGTAGCGCAAGCACCAAAAATGACCACCCTACCGAGGGCTTGGTCGCCAGTGGGACGTACAATAATCCAATAGAATGCAGGTATGCGTTTTTAATACTGGTGGGTCGCAATGATCTTTGATTACCTTCTAATTATTTAAAACGCCGGACGGGCTGTACATGCGACATACTGTTGGACATGTACCTCAACGCGTTGTATCGCCTGCACAACACTAATACAGCAATCGGTACAGGCCTGAACCCCGGCAGGCATCTGCCACACAAACCGACTCGACTCGCTGCGAGTCGGATTGAGGAGCACGAAGGGACAATGGAAAACACCACTTGGTGTAGAGGTGGGGTATTGATGAGGGTTGCGCCAAACCCTAGGCACCCGATTGGGGCGAGAAGGGAGAAATGCAACGCAGCGAGCCTCCAAAAATATAACCATTTCCGGGTCGGGGTTATCAAGTCCATCTCGGGGTTAAGTCCATGTCAAGTCTACTTGTCCTGAAGTATTTACAGGTTTCATGTGTCATTTATCTTGGATTCGATGTTTGAGCGGGGCGGCATGAGCCGCAGAAAACTTGTATTTTTATTATCTTTCACTTGATTTTGGCGAGCCCCCCCCGCCAGACCCCAAACTATGTGAACCAACGTGGAAAATGATGTTCGTTATTTCCCCGCTTTATTCGACTTGTGATCACAGCGATCCGGTTTGTTTTCCATATTGACCTTTTTTTGTGTGTGGTGTCGTTTGGTCTCTTTGTCACTTACCCCTGTTGAAATAATTACCGTGGTGTTCGATCAGGAACGGCCCAAAAGGGGATGAAAAGGCATACTACAAGAAAAAAAGGGCGCTGGTTCCGCCAAAAACAATAAATTGGCGACACTCCCCAAATACTCTCAACACATGATATTTCTCTAATCCATTTGGCGCGGCCGCTTTAAAGTGGGGGTAGCGGCTGTCAGAGAAGTGATAAGTAAGGCCAAACCTCAGAGTGGCAGGAGCATACTCGCAAAGCAATACATTTGGGTTGTAGGGTGATGATTTCGAGGGCGAAAGCCCAACAGCATACTACTGGATACATGTTTGGCGCATACTTCATTTAAGTGGTGCGGTCGAGGTTTCCTTCTTCTTGAGGCTGTCTGTCTCCCGCAAGGACGGTGTTTTTCCCGGCTTCATAGTCGGTAAGCGCCAGCTTTCAGCCAAACATTGCGCGAACTGAGACATATTTTGAAACTTCAGCCCCGTTTTGTTCTCGACGAGGTTCGTTTGTCTTGAACACGACAAAGTATGCATAATCCCCAGACCCAGAATTCGCATACTCAAAAACAATCTAACTTGATCTGAGCATATATTGAAACGCTGCCATTCGCGAGACCCTGCATTTCCTGCCACTTCCCTCCCAAATCAGATCACATCCGTAGAAACCCAGCCATAACGCTCGAAGAAATCCGAACCTCTTGCCCTGCTGCACCATATCCCACCAATGAGAATGGAAATAGAACTCAAGACCTTAGTACGGGTATATTTTTTACCGCCCCCCCCCTAAGCAATTTGAGATGCGGTATTCTCGGAGGTAACCACAACTCCCAACGTGAACATAGACAGCAACAACACCGAATATTATTGTCACCTTCTTTCGTTGCCTTAAACTTCGATGCAAAACAAAGAAATTAACACCCAGTGCGGTGTATATATCAGGACTTGTTTTGCTCATGAAGCGCCCACCAATAAAATACAAATGACAAATGCACGGCATGCCTGCCACCTTGCACCCTCTTCCACCATATATTCATCGGGTACTAATCCCGCCCCAAATACAAACATATTAAAATACACAGCCGTCTCCATGGCCCAAACCAATCAAACGAAAACCAGAGGGAAAACTTGCAATTCGGTCTGTAGCATATACATAACTGGTACTCGTGTTGCTGACGTATAGATGCTGCGTTCATCACGACGCTTTAACTCCATCTGCTACCCACGCAACACATGTTTCTTTTGAGCCAGCTTTCTCAACTTAGCTGGCTTCTACGGAGCACAAGCCGCCCGACAAAGTCAAAATCTGTTTGAGAGTCACCGTGCCGCATTAAGGCCCTGACCTCCTGACATAAGGAGCTCGATATCTCACCCGAAACATAACTTCCAAGATTTCCCGTTCGCGCAACCCGATCAACGTTTCTATCCCCTAGTCATGAATCAATGACACTCGTAACATGATTATACCAACTTGTAGCTCCTTACTTCAGGAGCTCAACCGGTCAGGAGCGTTTGACCCAAAAAAAAGGCAACCCCTACCGTGGGATGACTCTTGAGAAAGCGCCGAACGCTAGCTGTTTCAGAACGGACTAACAACGACTGGTGGAAGTAATGGCCAAACTTAAGCATATGCATGAGGCGCCACCAAACTACCGCCTGTGTCTATAACGGTAATCCATACGCCTATACGTTAACAGAACAACCCGAAAGACAGCTGTCCCGACGTTCCTCGCGCTACAAGATTCCGTTGATAAGAGTTATGCCCCCGTAAAACTCGCCACAATTCAGATCAAAGCAGTGTGCTCAGCGGACACTGTTTCTATTGCATGAGCAAACTTCAAAGACTAAAGATTTTCCATTAACACTACCTTTGGTTTGTCAAAAAAGTCTGTACCCGGTGGGAAATCGCCGTCGTCCTTGTAATAGAATCTGTCGTCCCTGAAATCCAGGGTCTCCAAAGAAGGAGGCCAATCTACCGCCTCCGCTGTTTTTCTGAAACTGTCGCAGAACGACAGCTTCCGCAGGGTTCGGGGCCACGAAATCCCTTCGACAGACTGGACAAACTCAGAACCGAGAGAAAGCGACTGCAAGGCCTTCGGCCACACGACTTCCTCAATACGGCTGCCAAAAGATCCCCCGAAGTCTAGGTGGGTTAATAAGGCTGACCACACAATCTCCGTAATCTCTTGGGTGAAGCAGTACCCGAAAGTAAGCTTTAGCAAGGAAGCAGGCCATTGTACATCGGTGATTGGTTTGTCGAAGCCACCGCCGAAGGTCAGTTCCAGTAGAGCAGCAGGCCATGCCGCATTGGCAATCGCGTGGTCGAACATATCCCCGAAGGTCAGTCGCAGCAAATACGCGGGCCACGCTACATCTGTGATGGGCTGGTCGAACATGTCTCCGAACGCCAGGTCGAGCAAAGAAACCGGCCAGACTACATCGGTAATCGGTTGGTCGAATCTCGGCCCCAAGGTCAACTTCAGTAAGGAAGCGGGCCAAATGGCAACATCGATCGATTTGTTGAACCATCCCGCCAAGTCAAGGTGCTCCAGAGAACGTGGCCAAACAACCGTCTCTATCGATTCATCGAACTGACCGCCGAGAGACAGCCGTTGCAGAGAATTGGGCAACGCCGCCCAGTCGACGCGCTCGAACTGGGTGCAGCCAATCGACAACTCCCGAAGCAAAGACGGCCAGGAAATTTTGCGCAAGAGAAGAATGGTATCGGTTTTGTGATCTTTAAGGTCGAAAAAGGTTAGCATCTTCTCGAAACTGCTTCTAGGCGAATACATCAGTCGCGTGATCGGCAGCCTCCACAGCTCCCAAAACGCGGGGGAAGCGGCATGTGAGCAGAACTCCCTGCACGCAACACCGGTGAGCTGCATCCACTCTACATCCTTGAGGAGTGTTGCCTCTGCGAGCACCGGCACAAGCATGTCCGCCGGCAGTATCCAAGCAACGCCAGCCGCCCGCAGGGCTGGCACGCTCCGCTTTTGTTGGGCCGTGCAAGAGTTACCCGAGGAGTGGTCGCCATCCCAGAGACTCAGCGGCATGGTTTTGCCGACCGTAACGCGCAAGGTGCGAACACCTCGACAGGCAACGCAGACGTCAAAAGAAGCTAGCTGTAACTCCAGCGTGCTGGCGTACCATTTACCTCCAGAAGCTTGGCCAAGAGCAATGGTAAGGACGTTCACCAAGCAGCCGCCACCTAAAGAAAAGCAGCAAGGGGGGAAAGAGAAACATACCAGTGCGTTATTATGGTCCCGTTCGTGGCGTGTGCAGAAAACGGTAACAGGTTTTTGCGTCGAGGGCCCGAGAGGTTCACAAAATCGGACATTGTGGCGAGTTAAATGAAAGTGCAATGACAATCAGGACATGTGATTGATAAAAAAAAACAATAAATCAACCACGGGGCACTCGTGGATACAATCAGACGCAAGAATGCGTCTGCCCATCTCCTGTCCTTATTATAAAAAACTAAAAATACACTTCAGCTGTGAGATCGAATATTTGGTCGAAACTCATATTTGCAAGCTGTGTGTGATACTCCGATCGC
>JBBMKB010047894.1:0-16041 GCA_037833945.1 Alaria marginata | reverse complement strand
AGGGTTGGCGATCCGATTCTGTCCGTCTGATTCTGCGACCCGAAAAATCATCTCATTTTCGGATTCGGATACGCTATCATAAGAGATGGCCTAACGTTAAATTAAATGTATATCGGCGCTGCTTCGTCGAGAAGAAAATCGCCCGACGCATGGCACTCGGCACTTGGCAACAATCATCATATAAGGGTTGGCCGCCTGTGATGTTCCTCTTGGTGCGCTCTATCTGTCCCGAGCCTCGTGTCTTGGTGAGAAGGAAGTCGTGAGCGGGGTTCTATATCCCTGTAACCAGCTGTTGTCTCTATCACCACTTCTGTTGTTCAAGCGTTGACCTTACCCTGTACCCCAGACCCATCCCTGCTCGATGCCATTCGTTTAACCTTTCGTCGCCCCTGTCGCTTCCCGCCGCAACCCCAAATGGAAACCTTCGCCTTGTTGCTGCAGGCGGCAGCAGAACCAGCGGCGGAGAAAGCCGACGCTGACCCCGAGGTCACTGAGGTCCCCGCGCCTGCCGCCGTCGCCGAAACCGCCGCGCCGGCCTCCGACGCCGCTGTGGCCACCACTGAGGAGGTGGAGGAGGTGCCCGCACCGACCAGGGCATTGGATGAGGTGTCCGGTTCCACCGAGGAGCCTGACTCTAAGAAGGCCAAGGTGAGGAGTAAGGAGAAGCCCTCGTAAACCCTGCTACAGAAGTACCAGGTATCTTGTACCACCAGGTAGATCGGAAGTGGTTTTGTGCGGGATGAGTTTTGCAGTATTCTGAATACCTTTTAAGTGCTAATTACATATACATCCATACCATTTATTTGTCTTAATATATCCATACCATTGCCAGGTATCATACCTCCAGGAGAAATGAGACCATATATATGGATTTCTCTTGGGTGGTCTTAAAGTGGCTACGACAACTGCTGTAGCCCCCTATTGATGTCGAAAATGTTTGCCTGTGCCAACCAAACCCTTGATCATGTGCGTCTTGAAACCAAGCCTGGTTCGCTTGCTAAATGTTGGGTATTTTTATTGTTTTTTACTGTGTTTGCGGTCATGTACCAGGCGGCCGTTGTGCTGGACATCCCTTGTTGCTTGTACTTGTTGCGCTTGAGGTGCGCTGTTAACTTATGTTACTCCCGGACAAGGTATTGAGGGCTTTACTTGACTCTCACTTGATCTGACATGTTTTTGTTTGCCTTTGCTGTCGAAAGTGGTATCGTTATGTATTTGTGGTATTTATTGTATTTATATCAGCGTCGCCAAGTATCCGGCGAATAATAATAACGCGAACAGGCACGCATGATAACCTTGCCTTCTGTTATCCGTCACCGCATTTGCGTTTGACATGTCACCTGACTAAATTCCCGAACAACCCCCGCCCCGTTCGCGACGAAACTATTCAACATGCGCAGGCGGTTGCCCCGGAAGAGACGGCCGAGCCTGCCAAGACTGTGGAAACCGCGGTAGAAGCACCTGCTTCAGAGCCTGCCGCGGCATCCACTGCCGAGTAAGCCTACCGCATCAGCTGTGGCTTCCTGCGCAGAGCTTGTAGTTTTTATGTTGCCGGTGTAGACGGTGCTCGAGGGGGGAAGGAAACAAATGCGAGGGTGTGATGTTTCTGCTTTTTTTGTTTGTGTTTATTCGCGATTGAAGTGGGTCGTTGCTTCTCTTTATAGATTTGTTTTTCTTCAGTATGGGCCACAACACCTTTCAGGTTATATTTTGGCGCCCGCCCTTGGGGCATTTAGTCCGGCTCTTGGGCAACAGAGCATTTCCTCTTTTGAACAACCTTGACGGTTACGTATTGGGCTTTCAGTCGCCCCTTAGAACCCATTGTCACCGTCGTGGGTTTCACTTCAACGAGGCCGTGCCGTCGTGCGGGTTTAAGTTCTTAGGCAATTTTACCCTTTCGGGGGGGGGTTCCGTGGAACACCTCGCGACTTTTGCCGATACTCGGAGAGAGCGGGGATGGGGGCGGTATCCTATTTGAGAGCGCCTTTGCATGGCGCAGTGTCGCTCTAGGGAGGGAGAGAGGGAGCGACCTTCTCAGCGGGTTGGTGGCGCCACTGGGTTGCTCTACTTGTGAAGCTCATGTTGTTCATTCTTGGTTCAAGTTATGTTGCTGAGGTGGTAGTATATACAAGCCGTGTGTTCGGCAACGATGTAGGGTTTTCGAGGCCTGCTTTATCTCGCTTGGTTTTGCTGGCGTTGTATGGCTTGAGCCAACGAGCCTCCTTGCGTCCAGCACGCCAGCCTTGATTTTGTCGAGAATGATTGTTGTGCCCACCGCCCACGTATATACAGCAGTTGGTGCGCTCATGTATCAGCTCTGCTTGGCGGGTTTTGAGTCGATTGTGTTTTTTTTTACCGAGTCTGTCGCTGCTCAAAGCCGGTTGTCCGCCGCTACGTACATAGTAACAATGTGTTCCAGGAGAGTGTTGAGAGAGGTATGGTGGTGTCGTTGTTGCTTAAGGTTTGGACATGACAAATAGCTGCCTCCGGCTGGTCGCGAATGTACAAGCGACGATGTTTTTTTGGGTTGCGCCCCCCAGGCCGCTTTATGCGCGTTTCCGTCGTCGTCCCCGATGTGCCTGCCGGTTGTGTGTCCTTTTTTCTGATGTGAGGGTCACTAGCAACGCCTATGATAGTGTAACATACTTTAAAACGGAGTATATCTTTTTCGGCGGATAGATGCATCCTCGCGACGTCTGCCTCTCTGCTACCGCGTCCAGTGACGATCTCTGATTCCGTGGTTTGGCCCTCGGCTGGCTGTTAACGATAATCACCGGTATGTAATGCGCATGCGCGCTGGTGGCTGGCGGCCCTACGGTACGAGCAAGCAAGGCACGTGGCTCTGGCCGTATTGACAATGCAAAAACCACAAACTCTTGGACCTTCCCGCGTATATATATTTGCTGGTCCTCGTGCGTCAACCTCTCTGCTGCTTGGTATGATAGCGTGGTTGATCGCAGTCGCCCATGGCGTGGTGTCATGTGTCACATAGTCGCTCATGGCTTGGTGCCATGTGTCATCTGTTGCCTCTCATCCTTCCACTTCTAGTGCTGCAACCCCCCACACGATTAAGGGACCTTTCCGCGTCCATGACTCCCCGTTTCGCCTGTCTATCCCCGATGGCTCGTCTAATTGAAGAAGAGCAGTACGGAGTTATTTTGAAAAATGTATAAACGACAGCTGTCGACGTAGTAAACTGACTGAAGGTGTAACCACGATCGCCCGTTACAAAGGCACCAGCTCTCCGGTGGGATACAAAAACCAGTCTAAAAATCAATGCAAAACTTTGATATATGAGTACGATACAGATGGATAGTAGATAGATCGGCAGTTAGTTTTCTAAATCTTACGTATCGTGCAGCGCATCGTGAAGAACCTTGTTCAAAACCCACAAGGTCGAGAACGGTCAACATTGTAACAGGTTTTAAAATGAACTCGGAATCAGTGGGTCATCTGGGCAGACAAAGCCAATCGTTTCCTGTCAAACACGCCTCCACACACTCGCCCATCTATTGGCATGCCAGACTACCCAGATAGAATCTGATGCACTTACTTCTTTTCACTCCAGAGAGATTCGGACCCGCAACATAGTTAGCCATCAAAAGGTTTACGCGGTTACCAACTGAGCCACTGAGGACGCCAGCACTACCCAGCTCTGACCCCACAATTGCTCCGAGTACCATAACACCTGGTAGCATTGATAGCTGATCCTCTCGTGCAAGTCCTGTCTGGCGACAACCAACACAAAGTACGAGTAGTTTTCTGTTGTGCATTTTGTTGTGTGTTGGTTGGCAGTCCGAACTTGGTGCAAAGAAACTTCCGCTTGTTTCTTCGTGTTCAATCTGTAAAGTCCCTGTGCTTCCCTGTATACACTAGTCAATCGTGAGCCTCTGCTGCACAAAATCGCGCCCTCCATGAGAGAGAGCCAGCTCGAGAATGTATGTAACGGAACCACACCGTCCCCTGCACCACGCGAGACGGCGCCAGGAGAAGACGGGAAGACGAGATGATGTAACCGCTGTTTCGTATTTTTTCAAACATGCCTCCGCGCGGGTTTCCGCTACTTTTGGTCGCTTCCTGAGGACCATCCCCTCGCGAGGCAAAGCAACCACCGACAACCGACAGCAGCGCCGCTACGCCGAGAAAGAACACCAACACCTCCACAGGATCTGTTGATTGGACCCAGCTCTTAAAGTTTCACTGCCCTCCATCTCAGGATCAAAGGGATTTGATTTTGCCTATCGACGCGCGGGTGAACAAGAGGCTTCTTGGCCGATCACAGCTAGCTGTCCCCTCGCAAGATCACGATGATCACTACCAGGGAACAGGCTCACAAGCTGACGGTGCCTAAGCTGAAGGAAGAGCTGACGGCAAGAGGTCTTTCCCACGATGGGCTCAAGGTGTGTTTCTTATTTGCTCTTTAGGTTTTGCCTCGGGTCGGCAGGAGCATTACGCTACCCCACCAGGCCTTGCCAAGAACACTCGACAGGGTGGCTCCGTGTGCAGCGTAGATTGCGTTGTCCGCAACTGCTAATGATAGCTAGCAAAGGATGGCATCGCCACCCAATAGCGCCGCCGTCTCGCAAGCCAGCCCAGCGGGTGCCAGTAGTGGTCGGTGGTGTGTCCCCGCCCTGTGCTTTGCTTTGGGCGGCATATGGTCCCTCTGGGATGTAGCCTCCCCTGTTTCTATTAATAGATACCGTCATAAAAAGCAAATGCCTTCGTAAACTCTCACAAGCAAAATACCTGTAGGTGGTGGGTATATATGATACCTGGTACGTACGAACACTCGAGATACAGCCGTCAACAACGTGAAAAAAAGGTCGCCGGTGTTCTTCTGTCCACCTTAGACGAATATATAGGGATCGTTTAATCATCAATATGAATATCAAACGGTCCTTACATTTCCGTCCATAGTGGTATAATGTCTCGATGTCCCTGTGATGCACCAATCTTGGCCGTTGACGTGTGCCATGTCACCACCATGTAAACAGCAGTTGCTGCTGTACTGCCAGCCTGTAAGAACCCAGAGTGTTGATCAGGATGAGTAGGAGGGTAAGGAAATGATGATATACGTAGCAATACTCGTATAATAGCACAACTATTCCCCTCGCGTTTTTGCACGTGTCTTTCAAATGCCGTTGTACACGGTTCTCTGCAGTGCGTGGTCGAATGTGTAAGAAGAGCTGCAGTCGACTACGAGCACAGCAGCAAAGCAGTCCCATTTTCCCAACTTATCTCGTAAGTGTCTCCAGTACATCCCATCCCGCGCAGGCAGCAGCAGTACAGCTGCAGCAGACCAGTAGACGTGGGCTACTGCGTACCGTTGAACGTTGGAGTGCACATCACATGATGCACCCAGCAATATACCCACCGGAGAGCTGGTGGTAGTGTTTTTGTTCCGCGCGATCGTGCTAAAACCTTCAGTCAGTTGACTACTATTAATACGTCGACAGCTGTCGTTTATACATTTTTCATAATAACCACAGGAAGGTCATTATTAGTCGAGTACCAGGTATCATACTGTAGCAGCAGTATCGTTGCTCATTTCAACTGGGGGAGGCAAAGCCTTCGAAGGTTTTCCACCTCTGTGCTGCAGGGCTGAAGTATCACGCAGTCCGTCACACAGCAGCAGGAGCTATCTCGACGCTTGCTTCGATTGTGTTTAATACGGGTATTTGAGAATATTTAGTTCGGCGAGTATCGCGGTAAACATCTTGAATTTAGAGACCATTCCATTTTTCGATATCAAAATCTGATGACCAAAGTCGTCGGATTTTGGGCCAAAATCTGACGACTTGGGCCATCGGATTCTCAAACTCAGTTGTTCTTCCGGTCCGATTTTGCAAATTCGGACCGCGTAAAGCAGGTGCTTTCATTTTTTGGAGCAGTAAACAAAAATCTGAAGCTCAAAATCGGCCCGCGTAGGAAACAGCCTAAGGGCAGTGCTCAGTACTACAGTACTCTAACGGCCGAAATGCTGCCAGTACTGGTATTAATATTATACCAGTAGTACTGTACCCGCAATTGGTACAGAAACCCCATCAAATGTTGTGAGCACGACCGGCAGTATGCCCAGCAGCATCGAACCCTGAAGTGCTGCCAGTACACCATAGTACGTAGCTCCAGCCTTTCCCCCCGAAAATATTATACTTTGCTCCCCACTACTGGGCGCATCTGTGCAGTACTCCCATGGTGGGGATCAGCGAAAGGCGGCATGAGTGTGTGCGGAAGTGTTTGCGGAGGAATTGGCAGTCAGGCCATCTCCTGTAAAAAGACCGTTTCTGAATCCGAAAATGAAAGGCATATTCGGGTCACAGAACCAGACGGGCAGAATCGGATCGACAACCCTTCTATTCATACTCGTAATGAAACCCCAATCAACAACGGCGATCGCTTGACTACGCACTCGCATGAGTTCGCCGCACCAGAGCATTTCAGCGCACGCAGATGAAGCTTTGTATATATAATAGGTGGGGCGAGGGAAAACACGCCGTGTGCGCTTCACGTGAGGAGAGTAGTCTTCCCCCTCGCTCTCGTCGATCTCGTGGATCATGAACAACAACAACAACAACAACATCGCAGACGGGGCTGTCCTCGTCCTCGACAAGTGTGTGTTTTGCGATTGGCGAATGCCGCAATTGCGACTGCGAGGAAAGTGGCAAGACTCTCGTAGTCATCACCATCACTATCCGATCCCATCGGCTCGTGATGACCGAGTGTGTGGGAGTGGGTAGCGGGACACAGCAGCAGCAGCACGGGTACACCCATGATACGTGTCTCGTGTCTCGTGTCTTACACTGCTGTTTCCGGCGTATTACCACGCCTGTTGCTTCTCACGACGTATGCAAACCCCTCACGATGCAAATCCAGACGCCGTTTTCAGGTACAATTTTATCCGAAACTGGACCCCCATTTCCGGGTGGGGGCCGTCCCGAAAACGATATCCGAAAATGGGGACCTGAAGAAATCGCCAGTTTCGGCGAGGTGTCGGGTGAATACGGGTTGCAAACCGGTTTTGCGTTCCGAAAACCTTCATTTTCGGATTCAGAAACGATCCTCTCATATAAGGAATTACCTCAGATGGGTGCGGTTACTGCGATTCATATATATATCAGTTAGAAGTGGGCCCAGTACCGAGAAGAACACCACCCAAAGGTAGCCGTGGGTCTAACCGTGGGTCGCGCAGACGGCAGACGAGCAGACACCAAGCAAAGCTCTTCCAAGGAACGATGTCAGGAGACAGCAACGCAAATGCCTTGACACACAGCATTGACAACCGAAGCCCAGGGGCACGAGGCAAAAATCCCCGTTTTGGGACAATCAGCACAAAAATAAGATATACAGGGGTTTCCATACAGACAGTGAGGCACCTTTTACCACGGGAGTAGGCGATGTATGTCTAGACAGACAAAAGCGCCTTGACTTACCTGTTTCCTGACACATTTTCTTCCCAGCCGTCGAGTCGTTCGTGACTGCTGGCTATATTTGTTTCTATTCTCCATTTTCGCTTACGACGCACCGGCAGAGGCACGTTTTGAAAAAATGAAATTTGAATCCATGTGCTTGTGATGTCGATCTCTCCCTCTCGATGTGCACGGACAGGTGGGTACCACACGGAATGCACCTGGTACATGATACTCGTATGAGTTTGATATTTTGATTGTGTACAAACTCCCTCCCTGATCGCGGCTTTTTCACGGGTGTGTTACCGATGTGACGGCGATCCGCTCATTTCAGCCCAGCAATATGTGCGGAATAACGGTACTTCTTACTGCTATGAAAATGTATCGCACAACCTCTGGGCGGTGATTTCGCGAATCCTCGATGTGTCCTCGTTCTCCTTCGGACTGGTTCTGCGTACTGGTTAGAAGCTGGCCTTCTGTCTGCATAATGTCAAGCACACACAGGAATGGCGGTTTAGGCGGAGTGCAAGCGAGCGAGCACTCCTTGCAGAATTCGCGTACATCTATATAATCTGCCCGCGCAGACGAAGTTCCTTGCTCAGATGTGTCCCTGTCGGCTCAACGACTATTACTATAGTATTTCCAAGAACACCGACCCCACGGCCGACGGCACGCCAACCAAGCAGGCCTCTGGTTTGGGTTAGGGTTCCTAGTCTGGTTGGGGGCTGCCGTTCGCCGACGCCGAAAGTAATCTCACCGTCGTAGAAAAAATCCTTACAGTCTCGTGAACAAGCTCATTGAAACAATGAAACAGGATCATTTTAGGCACAAAATAAGTGCTCTTATCGTGCCTGCGTGGACAGATCTACCGCGGCTGCGCCTTGCAGCTATGATAGGATACCTATCATATTCTCTGTTGTATGCCGCAGTTTATATGATAGCAACAGCAGCAATAGTAGAGGGAACTCGCGCTTATGTAGCCTTACGTATCGCCACAGTGTAGCAGCATTTGCATTGTCATTTTCTGATGCCTGGTGTAATTGTATCCAGCAAAGCAATGCCTGGTACTCGTATTAATGCTGTAGTCACTTTTTTTAGACACCTTTCTCCTCCGAAGTCTCCAAGCGTAGTATTAATAGTGGCACTGTTAATACATGATAACGGCCATTGGGGCTTCAGAGAGAAAACGTGACGAAAGCTGATGACGATTTCAGCAATGTTTCCCGTGCCAAGCAACCCGGGCGGCTGCACGGCTGGGGTATCAGACTAAAAATGGAGTATACTGTAAATGGCGTACCCCAAGTTGAACGCAAGGAGTTAAAGACACGCGTGCTGCATCATACTGGTTGTTAAGGGCGCTCATATTATACCGTATAGGGCAATTCTTGAAGGCCACACTCGCCATTTTATTTTCGCTAAATCCGAATTGTTTGCTGTTAACATTACTAACGTTATTGCTGGTGTTTGCTTGGTGTTGCGTTTGCAGGCAGCCCTGTTGGAGAGACTGGTCGAGGATATTGAAGCCCGCGTGGGAGAAGGGGGTGACGGTGGCTATGAGGAAGGCATGGAAGAGGTTCGTTTTCGTTCGAGACAGGGTTGTTTTCGGTTTTGACGCGGTGTGCTGCTGTGTGTATTTTGTGATGAAAGCGGGCACTTTTTTGGGCTTGCACCACAATTCACAAGCCGAATGGACAGGGCTGTGAGTCGGCAGGATTTCACGACTAATAACTAATCGGTAGGTGCCGTTAGCCGGCTAACTGACTTTAGTCGTCGGCAAGTCGGCTGTCGAAACCAGCCGATGGCCAGCCGACTTGCCGACTTAAGTCGAGCGAGCGAAACGAGCCAAATTAGCAGCCAAGGTGGCCCGCCCCAAAAAAAGAAAAAGTGCATCCTGCGTTTAACAACCCTTTTACGAGTACGGAAACCCAATAAGTCGGATAGTCGGCACCTCCAGGAAACGACCAACTAAGACTCCGACTAATAACTAGTTGGTGCTTTAAGTCGTGCCAACTCACAGCTCTACGAATGGAGGTGTTGTAATGAAGTGTGCGGCTGAACACGGTCGCTCTGAGCCGCTGGAACAGTAGGCCTCCAGCAGTAGTTTACACATTTTGTCCCGGATATTAAACC
The DNA here is from genome assembly GCA_037833945.1 of Alaria marginata. NCBI lineage: Eukaryota > Phaeophyceae > Laminariales > Alariaceae > Alaria > Alaria marginata. The sequence continues at coordinate 6,505 of JBBMKB010047894.1, read as the reverse complement.
CGATATCGTACAGTCAAGAAAAGCTGAACCCTGCTCGCGATATCACGAAGGCATGCACCGTAGTTGGCGCGGGGAGGGGGGGGGGGGGCTGCTGTGTGACCCCGGGTCTGAGTTGCGAAAAAGCAGGGAGGGGGTTAGAGAAGACGTGCAAAATCAGTACAGCAGCAAGAGCTTACATGCACGCTCTCACTTGTTCACGGCGCTCTCAGTAAATACAGGTTCATTTTTTTCGCGGCCACTTTGCGCTTTGCTCCGACAGCCGTCCAAGAAAGAGAAGAAAGATTCAAAAGGGTGACTCTGAGTAAAGCAACTATCGCTTATTTTGCTGAGCCTTGAGTAAAATACCCCTGCCTTTAGTAAACCCTCACGTTTTTCGTGCCAACTTTCCACCCACCCAACTTTTCCACCGACAGCAACCCGAGGGAGACGAGGAAGTTCCCAAAATATGACCCTGAGTAAACTCTCGCTTTTTTGCGCTGAGCCGCACGTAAATGGCCATTCCGTTAGTAAACCCTCACTCGTTTCGTGCCCACTTTCCACGTACTCAACTTTGTACGGACGCTCAATTTTTTTCGTGCCCACTTTCCACCTGCTCATCTTTGCACCGGCAGCAGCTAGAGGGAGCGGAGGAAGCTTCCGAGGAGCTGGGGGCGTCCGAGGAGGCCGAGCCGGAGTCCGAGCTTGCCGTAGCGGAGCCCGACGCTGCCGATTCTGAAGTGACCGACGACGTGACCGTGCACTCAGAGTTGGCAGGACAGGAAGAAGCTGAGCCCGAGGCAGAGGCCGAGGCAGAGGCCGAGGCTGTCGAGGAAGAAGTGGAGGCGGTGGAGGGGGAGGAGGACGAGGGGGAGGAGGAGGTGGAGGAGGAGGCCGAGGCCGAGGAGGTGGAGGGGAAGGAGGCGGTGGAGGCGGTGGAGGGGGAGGGGGAGAAGGCTCCCGCCTCCGAGCCTACGACGGAGACGCCAGTGGAGGCTAAGGAGGAAGGTGCTGGTGAGAAGGAATCCGAGTCGCCGGCGAGCGCTGAGGCCGATGATGACGGGCCGCCGTCCAAGAAGGCCAAGGTGAGCGGCGTGTTCTAGAGGCTATAGGTTCGAGGCCATGTTGTTGAGGCTATGTTTTGAAGCCTTGGCTACCAGATATGTGTTGGAGGCCGTGTTCTAGAGGCTATGTTTTAGAGGCCATGTGTTTTTGGAGAGCGTCGGATTGTGGGGTGGGAGCGTGCTGTGGCTGTGGTGGTTTGATCGGAGATACGTGTTGTGTTAGTGGGGTGGGAAGGTGTACGTATTGTGTAGTGGGAAGGATAAGAGGGAGGAGAGAGGCAGAAGGGGTAGGGGGTGGGGCGATAAGGTTGGGCTAGAGAAAGAGGCCTCAACGTTTTTTGTCGTGTGTTTGTTATGGGTCAACGACATAGTCGATCTGGGAGAGAGGCCTCTCTACTTCTTCTTTTTTGTTGGTTGAAGGTCGGTGACATCGTTGGGCAAAGGTTACGTTTACCTCTTGATTTTTATTTTTATTTGTCTTATTTTGTCAGGTGTGGAGGGGGGTTGGGGGGTTGTTTTCGAGGACGAGGAGGACAGTCCTATCGTCCGCTTTAGGTTGTGTGGCGCATTATGGACCCGCCGGCAATGTCCCGTTTTGCGCTGATGGTGGCCTCGTGCGGGCATGTCGGGGTACATAGGATTGATCCGCGCAAAATGTACGCAACGGGTCGTTTTAGCTACTCGTCCCCTTTGTCGCCGTCCCATCCTTCTAAATATATATGTGGTGGCGTGTTCCACGCGTTATGTCATGTTTTCTTGTTTATAGTGTGTTGAAAGGGCCCGAAAGGGAAACGTGCCTTGCACCGTATTTGTTCAGGGTTTTTTCGCATTGTACTGGATATAGTCGCTTCGTCTACTTGGCGCCGTGATCGGGTTCTCGACACACGGACAATGTTTGATACACGAGGGTTACTGCTGGGGTTACAACTGCTAAACGCAAACACGTGTTTTCTTTTGTTTTTGGTTGGTTGTAGTCGACGCGTCTTCGTTGTTGTTGGGTTTTGGTTGTTGACGCGTAAACCCCTTCCTTTGCCCCTCCCTTCGCGACCGTGCTGCGTGTGATGTGATGTGACAACAGACGGCCACCGGGGCCAATGGAGCGGTGCAAAAGCCGAAGATCTCGGGCGACCCCAGCGGACGGGAGGTGAGCTCTCGGCTTGGTCTCACCGCTTTACAACTGGATGAGTAGTCTAGGGTGTGTGCCGAATACCAAATTCGGTGGGGTAGGAAAGCAAATAATCTTATTAATAGCATTGAAACCGACAAACATCATAACCGAAGGCCAACCCAACCCACGAAATATTAGGTTAGAAGTGCCACTATTATTTTATTTTCTCCTACCCAACCAAATTTGTTATCGCGCAAACACCCTACTGTAGGGTTTGGTTAGCTTGGGTTGGATTCGTTGCGCCAACATATGGGTGGGCGGGTGTGTGGGTGGTTGGGTTGGGTCCACTATTAATCTATTAATAGTGAAGCCTACGTTTAGGGGGCAAACTACTTGACAGTTGTGTTGGGTCATTTTTGCGGCACGGGTAGTAAATAGTAGCAAAGGGGTTAGTCTAATGTATTGTGCTACCTTTGTTCAATGAAATGCATTCGTTGAGTGACGTTCATTTGCACCTCTATCAGAGCCGAGTGCGCTGCTTGAGCTCCACTCCTATGTAGTATTTTCGTTCCACGAGCGTTTTCCCGACGGAAGTTAAGGCGAAAGGGTTTTGCGGCTTTATTAATAACTTGTGCGCCGGCTGCTTACCGCTGTACCAGGTACCTGTGTACCTGTACGGTCGTGCATGTATGCTGTACGCATGGCACTGCTGTACTAATGTGCCTGTCCGATTGTGTCTGTTTTGAACGCATGGCGCTGCACTGTTGTACCGGTACGACTGCGTGTGGTCTATATGTGTAACGTATGTATAGCTCGCGTTTCATTGTGCGTTCGTGTCGACGAAGTAAGGACGAGCATATAGAAGATGAGGTGTTGCCGATCCACATGGAGTCTGTCCACTTAACGGCTGTCGCGTTCGCCCTTTGTCTTCCTTATTCCCGCGCAGATCTTGATCGACAGCCTCCCGGAATCCGCCACCGAGGAGGAGGTCAAAAAGCTGGCTGAGGAGAAGGGCGGACCGGTAAGCCAATCAGATGTAGCCAAGCCAATTATGGCGCTGTTACACACTCTAGAGTACCTGGTATACAGCAGTGTAGATCGGCGAAGAGATAATGCCGCCAGCGTTAAGCTTATACTGTACGAGCAAGAGGTAAGTCTTTACCTTATGCGTGGATAGATAGATGGATAGATGTCCCAAGCGTCAGCCTAACCCTGGCCTCTTCTTCCATCACGCCACCTTACCGTACCACACACCAGCAGGGTATAGTCTGCAGTCTATAACGGGTCTGTACCTTATCATTTACGTAGATATAAATATACCAGGTAGGTACTTGGTATTTGCCGTCAGCGTCAACTCAACCCCGTCCGTTTCTTCGAACACGCCCCGCTACCATACCAAAACCATGCCAAAACGCGCTCTTCGGCCGCCGACAGGTCGGTACCGTTCGCTTGATCATGACCAAGGACAACAGTATCTTAACTTGTGTACTTGATCATGACCAAGGACATCGGTATCTTAACTGTGTGTATTTGTATTATAGGACAGCAACTGCTGCAGTAGCCAACCCTCCTTGCCATAATACCAACTACAGATGGGCACCCCGCGATTCACTGTGATCAAGGAAACATTAGTGGCTCAACCCAACACTCCTTGCTGCCATACCGACGACAGGTCGGTACGATCCGCTTGATCATGACCAAGGACGAGACCCCGAAGTGCTCCGGGATAGCCCTGGTGCGCTACCTCAACCGCGAGGATGCCGGCAAGGCTCTTGAGGCCATCCCGAAAGAGAAGGTGGGTTAAACAGATCAGCTCCGCTAGATTGGTAGGAGGGCGTCGCATAATTGATCAGGGTTGGGGCTAGGGTGGTTACCGCAAAATTGATGGACCGGCACCGTAAAATCGACCAAGGTTGGGGTTGTGGCCCTGGTTTGCTATCTCAGCTGCGAGGATGCTGGCATCAGTTGCGAGGATGCTGGCAAGGCTCTTGAGACCATCCCGAAAGAAAAAGGGGGGCAACCAGATCGTCGTCGACACGTTGATGGGTGTTGCTGGAAGTGCCGACACATCAGTATATCGGTGCAAAACAAATGGGGGGAGGCACCTGAAAATCGATCAGAGTCAGGGCTAGGGTAAGAGACGTGAACCGCGAGGGTGCCGCCAATACTCTTGACACCATTCCACAAGAAGACGTAGGCGAAACAGATCAGCAACGCTTAAACGATGGGTGGGCACAGCAAAAGCAATGGCTAAAAAATTGATCGAATGTACATGGTGTGTGCATACAGAAAGGTCAACGACTGCAATTTATCGCAAGGGGTTATTTTGCATTAAACAACAATTTAAAATGTACACAGGCGGATGATTCGTTTGTGCAAACAACTGACGTTACACTGCAGCTGTGAGGTCGAAGGTTTCGTCAATAATTATTTTTTCGAGCTGTGTGTGATACCTCGATCGAGCGTGTTATGAGATGTTCTGTACCATGTGTTGGACGATGACACAAGCGGCATATGATGTTTAAAAAGAAATGGGCCCTCCTGTGCTGTTTTTCTCATTTTGTTTTGCTTCTCCCTCTCTTGGCGTGCTCGACTTTGGTTTAGATGGGGGACCCGGAGAAAGAGCTCGGGGCCCGTGCTTCTTCCAACGACAACACGCTTTTCATCGGAAACCTCAACAAGAGCTGGACTAAGGTACTATCAATACCAATACTACTAAATAGTATTAACATCAAAACCTCAACAAAACCTGGATTGAGGCACTACTTTGAAGTATCAATACTATTAAATAGTATTATACCAGAAACATAATAGTAACGTCAAATCTCAACAAGAGCCGGACTAAGGTACAATGGTGCTAACAATCTATCAATCCTAGGAGTACTCATACTTCGAAGTATGAATGATGCCAACACTCCTCATATGGAAGACAACATTTCACGTGAGGCAGGGTGTGTCGTGCAGTAATTTCAGTATTAAAAAGGGTGTTTGCTTATGTTTCGTGCAGACGTCTAGAAATTGCCATTTTTTCTAACTTTGTTGTGGACTATTGTTGACCATGTGTCACCGTTTTGCTTGCCTCGTGTGCAAGGAGTGTGTACGGTCACAGTCGGCCTGTTTTTGCTCCTCGCCGAAGTCATGTGTCATGCCCGTTTTGCCGTAGGAGATGGTGCGAGCTCAGTTCACGAAAGCAAGTGGACGGTATCATGCCATTTTCTATTTTTATCTCACGTTGATGAGTTGTCAATCTAATTTTTTCTTGTTTTTTTTTGTTGCCGCCTCCAGAAATATTGTAACCTTTCTCGTGAGCACGGACCAGATTGTGGCGAAGAGTTTTATGACGTGTCATTCTGGCATTCGGTTTTTGGTTTGCATCTCACGTTGTTGTGCTGGTTGTGCTGTTCAGGGGTTAGTGCTACGAGCGCAGTTCGAGAAACAAGTGGACCGCATCATGCCACTGTTTTTTTGTTTTCATCCTCGTGCTGTCGTGTGTCAATGCTCTCGTTATGCATCGCAGGAGGTGGTGCTAGCGGAATTCGAGAAGGAAGTGGACGGCATCGTGAACTTCGAGGTGACCATGGACGCCCTCAACAAAGACCTCAACAGGGGATTCGGCTTCGCCACCTTCAAGGACGTCGACTCGTGCCACGCCGCACACGCCAAGTACTTCAAGGACAAGCTCAAGATACTCGTGAGTTGGCTATATTGTTGTGCGTCATTTGTAGTTGTAGTGTGTTATTTTTAGGTTGCGTGGTTGATTTGTTGATTGGTGGGTTGTTTGGTGAAATGAGCGTTGGTTGGTTTGTTTATTGGTTGATTAATGAGTTGGCCAATTGATTGGTTGGTTGATTGCGTTGGTTCATTGGTTTACTGGTTGATTGTATTGATTGATTGGTTTTATTGGTTATTGGCTGGTTCATTGATTGGTTGATTAGTTATTTGATTGGTCGGTTGAGTGATAGCGTTGGTTGATTTTCACTGGTGGATTGTATCATTTGCTTGGTTGGTTCATTGGTCGCCGCTCTTGGGTGATAACGACGGATGGCCTCTGTTGTTGTATACCTTCCCTTCCAACGCCCAACCCACCCCCCCCCGCATCCCCCTGTTGTGGTGCCTCCGTGGCTTTCAGGAGAACAACCTGCTGATCGACTGGGCGGAGACGAGGGGTAACAAGGAGGACGACGAGCGTGGTGTGTACGTGACGAACGTGGACGAGAAGGTGGAGGACGAGGCCTTCCGCGCGATCTTCTCCAAGTTCGGTACCATCGAGAAGGTGCGACCGCCGGGCAAGATGATAAGGGGGGGGCAGGAGGGGGCAAGATGTTAAATACCCGGGGGAGGGGCTGTGGATAATAAA
>JBBMKB010047783.1:0-16041 GCA_037833945.1 Alaria marginata | reverse complement strand
AACTAGCCATGTGAATAATTACAGATAGATCAGTATCAAATACCTGGTATAAATTATTATCAACAGCAATAATAGTAACAACAATAATAATAATAGCAACAACAGTATTTTGTACTCGTACGAGTATTTACACTGCTGTACACGTATACCAGGTACCTGGTAGCTGGTATACCACAGCGTATATACCATTTTCTTGAACCAAAAAAAGCAACTCTAATCCCAAGTAATTTGTCTCCTCAAAACGTATGCGCAGCGCGGGTATGACATGTATTGTACCGGTATGCTGCTCTCGGTAGTCTTCACTTGAGTATAATAGTATCAGTCAGTGCCTTCGTAACATCTGGTTTCAATGAACGCTTTTCTCGTTGCGGTATGGCATTCTATTACTGGCAGCAGCACGACGTATTATAGCAGCAGCAAAATCACATACCGATACAAACACCATTATACATCTGCTTCGTGTGATGATTGCACACCTCGGACAGATCATCTAGATCATCTAGATCATCTAGATCCTCCACGGTTGATCCTGTACCTGCTGCTTTGAGATGTTGTGCAGGATCTGTATATACACAGCATACAGATCCAACCCTGGAAAAAGTTGCCAGATCATGCAGATCGTACGGCTCCCACCCAGTAATACTGAGCTATGACCATACGGATCGTTCCTGAAATATCTAGATCAAGCGGGGATTGGTGGTCTGTCCGAGGTGTGGATACTTGCTATGAACATGAATATGATACCTGGTATCATCGTATTATACGAATACTTGTATATACCTGGTCGTATCATACGGTCAATAGTACTGGTGTAGACTACATCGATTTAGTCGTACCGAAGCTCGTCGTGAGGACGTAGACCAAGCCTTTCGAGTTGCCAACGGAGCGACCGCAGTCATTCCGGTCGTTTTTGCGATCGCTAAATTACCGGTAAGTGTTCCATGTTTTCAACGTATATGTATCGTCCAGAAATGTCGATGCAGTGCTCCAGCGAATCACTTCTTCTGTCGGTCGCGCGGGGTAATCCACTACGACCACGCGCGTTTCGCCTGTGAATTTAGCAGGATGCCGACTGTCCGCCCGATCAGCCCGCAGCTCCATCGCGCAGCAACCGCGGGCTTCAGCTTGCTTGCGGATGTCGGCGGGCTCTTCTGAAGACGATGAGTTGAACGTGAGTGATGCCTGGGCTCTTTTTTTTTATTACGCGAAATATCAAACAATGTTATTTCGAGTCAACAGCTCTCCCCACGCAGTTTGCTAGATTCCACCGAACGCTACCACCACGAACAGACAACGGTCAGCGTGCGACACGGAGCCCTCGTCGTATCATAAAGCGTATCTCTACCGAGTGTTTAGCTATTCGGATCGTAGTCGATTTTGTGTCGCAAAATGCGTTATCATTCTCGGCGGCATGGTATTGATTGCGTATATATCTGCCTCACAACACAAAGGTCACGCGCCACTCGTGACGGAGTTCTTTTGGGTCAATTCTACAGTTCCCCCCCCCCGTTTTTTGTTGTTGTTGTCTTCGCTGCCGAGTCTTGTTGCAGAGGACTGTGTTTGTGCGCTTACGGCCCTCTCTAGTCTAATCCGAGCGTGGGCGTTTCGCCATCATGGCGCGGATGGGCCCGCCGTATCTGTCCCGGAGAACTTTTAATAACCACCCACCGCTTCCCTTCTCACATTCTCCGCGCTTCCAGCCACTCGACAAAACCCTGATAGCGTGGGGCGTAAAACCCCCCCCCGGCGAACCCGAAATCGACTTCAAGGAGAAGATCAAGTCGGCCGGTCTTGCCGGAGCCTTGGCCTACGGCGGGACGGAGCTTGGGTTCTGGATTATCAGTGTACCTCTTGCCGTGGTGGGCTACCACCAGACCACCGGGGAGTGGCTGGACTTGACGACCCTAGAGGGCAAAGAGAAGGCGAGTGGCGAGCTGACCAGTGGAGCGTGTGCCCGCAAATTGTTGTGTATCTATGTATGATAGTGAATTAACTCGATGGTTAGGTAGAAAGTACTTCGGCGGGAGTCATCGTGGTGCCGTTAACACCCTTGTCGACTGAATGAGAACCTGGTTTTGAAGTATTTCTAGTGAATTAACTCGATTGTTAAGTAGAAGGTACTTCGGCGGGAGTCATCGTGGTGCCGTAAACACCCTTATCGACTGATGGAATGGGAATCTGGTTTTGAAGTATTTTTTAGGTGCAAGGTTGCGCTCTTAGAAATGTTTTGAAAAAAGGACAGGAAAGTGTACCTGGTACATTTACGCAAGGAGTTCCTTGCGGTTTGGCCACAGTTCGGAGTGGTGGCATCGGTTCGGGGATATTCCTAGGCTTTTTGGAAGGTGTCCCTTTGTGCGGGGAAGGATTGAGTGAAAGCGTCGTACAGCTGTGTCGTACCGGCTCAGAAATCCGACGGTGCTGGTGGCAGTTGGTGGCAGTTGAGCGTGACATCGAAGCCTTGCCTGTCGATGGTGTACCCCTCAGTTAGTTGCGCCCATCCAAATTGTGTCGTTGAGCTGAGCAAGAAGGCGTTATTTGTATACTTTTCGGCATCGATGCATAGATCGTCTCTTCACAGTCAAACGAAAAGCTAGCGTCGTGTATCGGCTTGACCTTTGTTTGAACGAATCACGTGCTGGCTCTGGCGACGCTTTGGTCGCTGCTGGAGACTCCAGAGGCCAGCCGATTGAACTCGTCTGTCGTTGCTAAATGCGCATGCGCCTGACGTCGATTCCTCCCGCCACCGTTTTTTGTCTGCGAATCCCCATTTTTCCGTCTTACTGCAACCGCTCGGACGCCCCCCAGCTTTTCGGTTTGACAGCGGGATTCCTCACTTTCGCGCGGCTCGTGGTACCGTTACGCATCGCGCTGGCCCTCGCGTTAACGCCGGCCATGGATAAGTACGTCGTTAAGCGTTTCCTCAAGAAGGCGGACGGCGTCGACGCGGATGGTAACCAGGTGTGAGTGCAATACTCAGACGAAAGGCAGTATCGATGGTGTCAAGCTTTCGGCAGCACAGACATACATCAGTTTTCATAAGTTCGCTTCGTATACCGCAGTGCCGAACCTTGCATATAGACCGTGTTCGCTGGTCGGAGACGATGTGCGGTGCCTCCGCTGCCCTGTCTCAAAATCGAAAGCGGGTCTTAGGGCCTAATAATTTATTTGGTGCGGTTGCCGGCGTGAAGCGCAAGAGAAGCTCAGAGCAATAACACAAGGCTTGCCTCGAGGCGAAATTGCCATCCCGAAGGTACCTGCATGCATTTAGAGCACCCTTATTGCTCGGATGTGGATTAATTTTATAAATATTATTTCAAAAACGTCAGCTGTGAGTTCGATCAAATTGATGGTCGATACTCATCTTTGCAAGCTGCGTGATACTCCGGCCGCGCTATTTTCAGATGTTTGTCTCTTTCAAGGTATAGGTCAATGTGGATTCATTTATGTGGATTCATTTGTTGGGGCTGTTCTCAAGGACTGGGGTTTGCCACTTTATTTTCGGCAGATGTACATATATGTATATCCTGGGCTACTGGTGCTGCGCCGACCATAACACCCGGCCTAACTTCCCTTCTCGGTCTATTCTTTTTCGCGTTTCGTGTTTCACAGTGATCCGTACGGACTTTCGGCGCTGATAAGAAAGGCAGAGGTACAAGAACGCAGCCTATTACTCCGGAACCAGCTGTCTCCCCGACAAAACGGCAAAACATGAGGGCACGAGAGAGCATGGGGGCGGTTGCCCTCAACTCTCGTGCGTGTGTTTTTTACGAGTGCAAGAAAGTCGAAGATGCACGTGACTGTGGTCAAGGATTAGTTAGTAGTGGTAAACCAACACAGGGCGCGACGGGGAGGGGCCAATAGACCAACCTGGAGCAGGAGGTGGAGGCGTTTTTGGGTGTTTTTTTCTGGTTGTGGGGGATGTCGATATATATATATATATATCGGGTTCGCATATCGAGAGCAAGTCCCTATGGAACGAGCCAGGGGGGAGGTATTTTTGTGCTATGGTTTGGTCGTTTTTGCCTGGTGCCAGTCATCCGGAACGGGAAGTATTTGTGCTGTTGTTGCTGGGCAGTTTTTGCGTGCGATCCTAACTGGTGCAGTCGTGTTGTCCCAGGAATATAGCTGAGGGGCTAGACCTATAGCATGGGTGCATCGATCGTGCTGTAATATGCTCATTCTTTGTGTGTACGTCGTATCGGTTTTATGTTTTTTTTAAATCTGAGCGTAGAAACTTGGCCCGCAAAACACAGCTGGCTCGGAATATACAGGTTGCATATTGACCGGTTTAACGCGCACAACGCAGATGGCACACCGCGCTAACTGGCGTGCGATGCCAGCTATGAATGAACACCAACAACTTTCAGACTATCGGTAGCCCAAAATTTCGCGGGCCTCCGCAACGATAAGTGCGTTTTCAGTATTCCTCTGATGCATTCATTCCATTAAAAAACGTTGACCAATACAACAGTAAGAACCTTGCGGGCATGACATACTTTTCTCTATTGCTTGCACGTGCCCGCGTTCTTTGATTGCGGGTAACATTGCGCGGCTGAAACAAAAGCGTTTGGCGTATGCTGGTGACAGACTTTAGTGCTGCGATTTTCGTTTACTCAGGACGTGCGAAGGTACATTATGTCGATCGATATTCAGTACATTATGTCGATCGATATTCAGGATCGCGTTCCCCTCGTTGTGGCGCCTTGGGCACCTCTGCGGTTCGTTGCCGATATCACGCGACTTCGTGCCGTATTCCGCCAAAGAAGTTGCTAAAAATTTCTACTCGGTGATTGTTTTGAGGCCATGCTCGTTACCGTCAGAGCTAAAAAAGCGCGCGAAGCGCGTACTTGTAGGAGTACAGCAGCTCATCCTCCCACGCATGTTGTTGTCGGTTTGGCGTTAAGCACTCTCTTGTAAACGTAAACCAGCCACTACATGCTTTTCGATTATTTGCCTTCCCCAAACCTCCACATTTCCTAAACCGCCGAGGAGTACCTGCCACAAGCAGTGCTACACCCGGCAACTGAAGACCCACACGATTTATCTCACACAAAATACCACGCGAGAGGTTCTTCGGCTCCTACTCGATGCCTCAGCACATGCACTAACAGCGCACGCTAAATTTTACTTTTACAGTGGCTATGTGCAGCGCCATGCGCTCAAGCTCACTCCAACTCTGTGTAGAAACAACGCGGTGCACTAGCACGAATACGCCCACGCCGGCTCTATCCTGACTTGTACGGAGTGTACGCGTAGTATTTCGGCACGGAGTCAAGCCTCGCGTGGAGCCTGCGCGTGACGATGACGAGCACAGGCGGGGACGAGGGGAGGAAGGCGCGGTAAGTATACAAAAAAAATCTAAAAAAAAACGCACCGTAAGATCGGGCTACATATTCATTCGCGTGGGCATCGATACCCGTATTTGGCCATTTTTATTTTGGGGCGACCCGGCCCTGGGAAAAACCAAGAACTCATCGGGCATCGCTACCGCCATGCCCCTTGTTATAGTCGTCACAGCCGGACAAGCCCATGATATTTCGATGAGTTGTGCCATTCCCCGCCCTCCGTCGAAGACAACCACACAGTCAACAACTAGACTATATCTCTAGACAGCAATCTGTCGACTGTCGACTGGCGTTCGCATTAACAGAGACCCTGTTTAACCGCAGACCGTGCTCGGCTACGCTCTCACCAGTAAACGCCTAGCCCTGACGTGCTGAGCCACACCGGGCTTTCATCTGCCCTAGAAGCTACCTCCTCTTCAAGGCCCACGCCGACAGCCCCAAAAAACTTGACCACCTGTGTCCACCCACCGACGGTGGAAACAGGACACGGAGTGGTGGGCGGTACTGCTGTGGAGAAATTGTGTGGTCCAACGTTTATACGGGTGCGGGAAGCCTTCGCGGCATCCCGGCGTACTTGCTTGTTGGGGTCGAGAGCTTGCCGAGCCCGCGTTTGCTTACTGTTTGGAAATTTTGCAGTGTCGTCACAGGGTCACCGCGTCTCCTCCAGAGGAAACAACCCGCTCAACTTTAAATAAGTGGATCGCTCGGCTGCTGCTTCGCTATTTTCTCGACCATCTTCTTGAGAAGCTATACTGGGTGGCACGAAGACGAAGCCGCTCACGCACTTCCTGGTACTGGTTTTGAACGCCGCACTTTCTAAAGGAGAAACGGAAACCTCCGCGTGTCAAAATATTTTGGGGCATGCGCGAAGACCCAATAGCTGCAATTTTCAAAGCAGGAGAGCTCCGCACACCTATTCCGAGCAAGGTCAGTGGGTGTCCGTCCGCTTCACCGTGGCTTCCTCCCTCACCTGTTCTCGAGGCGCACTTCGTACGAACGCGGCCAGGTGCGCGTGGTTAACGCCTGCCTGCGATCCCTGGCAAGGCACGACGAGGCGGGCGTCCTTTCGAAGGTTTCGGAACGTGACCACGTTGGTTGTGCCTGCGTATAGTAGTCATGAACACAGGAGAAGGCGCGCGCGCCAGTCGTTCAACAACAGCGACGACTCGCTGAAAACGGGAAATTCTGGCGTTTGTCTATATTGCTGCCTGTTGCATGCCGACTATTGTTGTATTACAAGACCACAATGCAACAGCGGCTCTCAAAGCCCCCTACGAGAGACGAAACCGAGCATAAAAACTCGACCTGTTGAATGTTGTGGCCCAAACTCGATCTATCATACCCCTAGCTGAGCTCGAGACAGAGCCACGATTCAAGGACGTGAAAACATGCAAGGCGCCAGAGCGAGAGGGAGATATACAGCGAGAGAGGGGTAAGTCTCCTCTGACGTACACGTCAATGCCTCACCTTCTTCCGACGCAAGGTGGTCGGCGAAAGCACGCCCATTCTCCGTCACGGACGCCAAATGGGGCGAGTCAACCGTGACGTACTCATACGGCTTGTCCTAAACGCACGGCAGGGTTCGGGAGCATCGCGAAACGGCAACGGGCGCGTGTTCATGCACGGACGGCTACAAGACACGATGGTGGAGCGCATTCACTATGTATTGCGGCCGACGTCCAACGCAGGGTGACCACCCGCCGAAACCTTAGAGCTTTGAGGCCGCTTCACGTCTAGGGTGTCATTCAACAAATACATGCATGCTTTCTTCAGATCTGGAGCCTGCTGCACGGTAACAGTCAGCCCAATATTGATGCGTTGCACAACGGCTCCCGACATAGGCGCAAGTCGTGGCCCAAAGCTTGGTTTCACTGCCTTCAGTATACGTATATCATACATAAAATACGTCATTCATGAAATGGTGCAATGCAATAAGACGGGCCAACTCGGTTATATATGAGAGATAATGCTACCTGGAACCAGTACAATATACCTGGTACCTAATATCATACCAGGTATGTGTAACGGGGCGGGTATACAAAACACGCGCGCTGTCTTTTCGCGTTCCCCCCGGGGAGAGTTCCGCGCCGTATATATGAATATATCGGAGTTACACGTAGTGATATGCACTACCAGATACAGCGTAGCGGCCAAACCGAAAGAGGGAAACGTCAAATAACTTGTTACGGGCGTGCCAGTTCGTTCGTTGCGCAACACTTAAAAGCCAATTCTACTACAGTCGGATCCGTGAGTCGAAAAAGGCCTTTTCCGACCGGATATTTTTTCGACTGAATTATTCTGGGCCTCCTTCTTCACGCAAGTCGGATCAAGTTCATAGCGTTGTGCTCTTTCTGGAAGCGGTTGGTGCGAGGGAGTTCTGCTTTTGTACGCATGGCAGTCGAAATTCGGTTGGAAACTGCTCTGTGCGTTGGGCCTTCTCCTCGAGCAACGCGTGCGGTTCACCCGCGACGAGCCCTCGTCCAAGCGGGTGCGTGGCGTTGGACTCAGACGAGAGCTGCCAAAGCTACAGCAAGCGTAGCCGTTGCTGGTAAAATGCCATCGATACCGCGCGCTGCTGCCATCGGATGATACACGCTTCTGGAGGGCGGAGCTAGGGATGTGCCACGACGATTTGCGGCGAGAAGCAGCGCGAGTGATAGCAGCCAAGCCAGCGTCGGCGCTGTTGAAGGATTCTGTCTGTGTGGTACCTGGTATGGGTGTGTGGGCGTGTGTGCTTTGGTGGTGGGATGCGCGCTGCGATGGGTTCAAAAACTCTTTCGACTGAGCAATCCGACCCGCACACCGTTGTGCGAGTCGGATTACTCAGTCGAAAATGTTTGAGTCTGAGCCGAAACAGCTCCTTTTCAGACTGTATAAGAAAGCCTGATTTGGTCTTCAGTCGGAAAACGACTTTTTCGACAGACGGGTCCGACTGCATGATACTTGGCCTAAAATACAGCCTACAAAGGCCAATTCTTATGCAGTCGGATCCTTCAGTCAAAAAAGGCCCTTTTCGACTGAAGACCATATCGGGCTTCTTACACAGTCGAAAAATAGCTTCTTCGACGCAATTGTTTTCTACTGAGCAATCCGACTAGCACATCCAGTCGAAAAAAGTCGTCATTTCGACTGGATATTCGAGTCGGATTGCTCACTCGAAAACGTTTTGAACGCATCGCATCGCTCATCCTACTACAAAAACAAACACGCACGCCCACCCAACCATACGAGGTACCACACAAGCAGTATCCTACAACAGCGCCGACGCTACCCTGGCTGCTATCAATGCTGCTGCCTCTCGCCGCAAGTCATGCGTGGCACATTCCTAGCTCCGCCCGTCAGCAGCGCGTATCATACGATGGCAGCAGTGCGCGGTATCGATGACATTTTGCCAACAACGGCTACGCTTGCTGTAGCTTCGGCGGCTCTCGGCTGTGTGCAACGCCACGAACGTAGCTTTAGCGGTGTTAGGCCAAGTCCATCGCCACCAAACCCGCTTGGACGAGGGTTCATCGCGCGTGAAGCACGCGTTGCTCGCGGAAAACACACGAAGCACAGCAGAGCTTCCAACCGACTTTCGACTGCCATACAGCAGCACTCCCTCACACCAGCCGCCTCCAGAAAGAGCACGCAACTATTAACTCGACTCGACTGACGATAAAGAAGGCGGCCCAGACGAATCCAATCGAAAAAAGTTTAGTCCGAAAAAGCTCTTCTCGACTCACGAATCCGACTGCTGTATAAGAACTGGCCTTACGCCAATGGCGAAACAGTATTACTCGTATGATATGATACGTGCTGGCTTCGCTTGGCTCCATCGTTGGGTGACTTTTGCGGCACGCGGCGATTCCCGGCGCTCAAAGGTCATGTTCCGATAAGGAGTATATACAAGGAGGGATAAAAACCGCAGTGAAAGAGGCGAGTATTAGTAATTAGTAAAGACTGTGGCCAGTGTTTCCGAGCTTAGTCGGCGCGCCCTTGCGATATTCTTGGTACATTCCGTATGGTTACGACGACGTCGTATCACATAATGATGAAACATGTATAAACGATAGCTGTCGACGTACTGTAGTAGTCAACTGACTGAAGGTTTTACCACGATCGCCCGCAACAAAAACACCACCACCAGCTCTCCGGTGGGATACAAAAACCAGTCTAAAGATCAATGCAAAACTTGGAATATGCCATGTAAACCCGAAGTGGGTCGTTTGTCAGTATCGACATCCAGACCGATGTGACCAACCTATGTAACGTAGCAAACCGATTCAGCCGGTGTGCTTCCCACATGATACCCCGCTACTGTGTACAGCAAGTAGTAGTCATGTACCAGGTACGAAATCACTGTATATTAAGGATGCCACCGCTCTTCCCTCGCCATCTCACCATAGTAGTTCTGGTAACGGGGGCAGACTCCCAAAACAAAGCCTCGGAGAGAGACGCCGCTATCGACGCCGCGAACGTCTCGCTGAACGTCGCGCTGCTCCGCCAGAGCTCGGCGACCTCCTTGAAGCTCAGCGTACGCCACGACGAGCTCCTGTCCGAGCCCGACTCCTCGGTCGGAGGGACGCCGACACGTCCTTGAAGAACGAACTTCGTGACACCCCCCGCTGCTGCTGTGCCGGTGGCTATCTGGTGCGCCCTGAAGTGGTGCAAGGCTTCCGTCATCTTCGGCTGTGGTCCGTTCTCTGCTGCTGCTGCTGCTGGTAGTCCGTCGTGACGACCTAGCACACTGCGAATCAGAAGGGCAGATATAGGCAAGATCAGCAGCAGCAGCAGCAGGGATGCCCGCCAAGAAATTGCTAGCAGAGGGTGGGAGTGCAATCTGCTGCAGCAGCAGCGATTGCGCAAACCCTGGTGGTGCTTGGAAGCGGTTCCGAGTTGGATCATTCAAAGATCCCCCCCCCGCTAGCGATGTCATTTGTGCAATCGTTCCGCAAACTCAAGCAAGGGTTTCCGCAAATAGCAGTTGGCGGTATAGGGCGGGGAGGAAACGCGATTTTCCTGGATCGGCCGCAGTACGAGTAGCGCGCGCTCCGATCACTCCATCTCATATCCACTACTGGCTAGCGCAGCACGAAAGGACCATGTCGACAGGAACGGGGACATGGCCGGAAGGCAAAGAGATGGCGATGGAAACGTAAGACGCAAGGCGTTCTGTGTTAAGCGTTCGACTGTGATCGATGCACATATGTTGTCTTGTACTTGTTGAACTTGAACGCGATTTTTTTGCTTTTTCTTCTCTTGGACTGCATTCAGCGTTTGTGGCTCTGAGCTGGCAGGGACACATGTAGCTTGTCATGTTACCCGTGTGACCCTTCCCGCGACTCCCTCGCACCCACACTGGCGTCTGGTGCTCCGTTGCTTTCGTCCCTGCAGCAAGTTTGTGCACGAGGGTGTGAACCCCGACAAGGAGAGCGGCGCTATCCTGACACCCATCGTTCAGTCGACTACATTTATTCAGGAATCTGTTGAAAAGTACCTGGTGAGAGAGTAAGATAGGACGATGAACTTCTGATCTGCTCCGGGTAAAGCCACCCTGCGCTCGAGTACAGCACCTGCTGTAGCTCTAGTACAGCAGCAAGCAGCAGTAGTATCTCAGCGACACTGCCGGCGGCTGTACCAGACGAGCCTGGTTGTGGAGTTACCTAGCAATCATATGTAGCCGGTACACCCTGGTACTAACTCTGCATACCTGGTATCATACCTGGTACGTATAAAAAGCTATGATAGGCATCATATCATAGACTACCGGTATGACCCTCAGTTCGACGGCTGATGTTTTACCTTTTTCATAATCATGAGCATGCTTGTGCGAAGCGATTATTTACGGGTAAAAGACCGATCTGCTTACGAGTCTGTGCTGATTGTGCTGTTGGCTGTTGGTGTACCGTGCAGTTGGTGCCAACGATCGCGGGGGCCCGCAGCCCGCAGTACATAATACCTGGTACCTAATAGTACTCGATTGTTTTAATATTAATACCTTGGTATACAAGGCAGTCTTTACTGATCTACAGTAAGTCCCGCCTTTGGTCCGTCTGGCCGTCCGAATGAAGTCCCTGTTTAATTGCCGGTTGCCGCAAGGGTTGTAACTTATACCCTGGTAGCCAGTATTCAGTATAACTGACTGCTGTTGTATACTGTACCTAATACCTCGGTACAGCAGTGGTAGTGTCCCCTCTATAGTGCCGGTATGTGCCAACCGGAAATACCAGCGCTATACGTAAAGGAAAACGGCACTACTCCGCATACTGCCACTACTCGTTGTTCCCGAATGTGCCAAGCGGTTTCACAGAGGCACTATAGCGGGAAACCGGCACTCTAGAGGGACCTCTCCTGCTGTACTCGTATTCTACCTGGTTGTACTGCAGCAACGATGGCAGTACTACGATCGGGATACTTGTGAACAGGCAACCTAATACAGCAAGCAGTACCTCTCGTAAGAAACAGGGGTGCTGACTCCGGCTGGATTTCTTATTAGGGAGCAGGTTCGTTTTTCTGCCCCAGCTTGAGTGTAACGGCTCCTGGATGTCTTACAAATCCTTTCACCATCAGCCTGCGTGCCTTTCTTGTTACAGCAGTTTGATACATACTCTTCACTAACGGCTTCTATTAATAGAGGCGGCGATGCAGTCAGCGTTGTGCACATACTATTGTGAAAAACGCAAACGACAGCTGTCGACGTGTAGTCAACGAACTGAATTACCATGTTGCTGCCGCTCTGTTCCAGTGCTATCATATCATACCGGGTGTATGTATGCATGTCTCGCTTACGTGGTACTTGGTCTTGATGTGTAGTTGTGTACTCGATACACTTCGTACGTCTAGAATACAGGCCACTCAACAAGCAAGTGGCAGAAGCATACCGCTAGTTTATAAATACTGGTACATACGATACCGTACCGGCCCGATCATAAGAAAGCTCCTTTGAAGAAAGTCAGCCTGAGATTTTCAAATTATTAAGAAAGCGTCCAGCCTGGGTGGCGAGTGCCACACTAAATCCTATACATTCCATAAGAAAGTGATAAGCTCGACTGTCAACCCAACCTAAGAAGTCAGCCTGAGCCCGATGTCTGGTTTCTTATGATCGGGCCGGTACTGTATGTGAATACAAGGTCGAACGCCGAAAAACCCGTGAGTTATTATGAAAAATGTATAAACGACAGCTGTCGACGTAGTAGTCAACTAACTGAAGGTCTTACCACGATCGCCCGCAACAAAAACACCACCACCAGCTCTCTGGTGGGATACAAATCTATAACCTGGTATATGACTTTCTGTTATTTTGTGGCGACTTCACAGCAGTATTTACAGCTGCTACTGTAATAATATAGCTGTTGATTCGAACCGCCGGCCTTTTCGCCTCGCGATTACGTTATCGCTTCTATATCATGTTCCCGTGTATATTATTTCTGTACTTGCAGTATTTTCACACATGTGTTACAGCAGGTACTCAAGTGATCAGCCTTCGTATAATTCTACTGGCGCGTGCCTGAAAAGAGGATGCCTGCCGAAACCCTAGCCCTAACCCAACCATCCAATCAACTAATCAATGTAGGGGTTAACCCTTCGTCTCGTAGACAGGGTGCCTCAACCATTTTCTCGAATAAGTGGTAAGCTCTACTCGTACTTCCACCGAAGGGATTTCGCACAAAAAACTCGACGGACACACAATAAAAAAAAACTGAAACGTTCTAGATGTGTAAGTACCTCGTATTTACATATACTATTACGGGGGACCATAGTAAATAGGACCAAATATTGTTCGTAAAAAAAGGTAAATATATAGGTTATTGTCTATACCGTAGGTCCTGTTTACTATGGTCCCCTGTAATAGTAGCTCCCAGCGCCTGTGTGGTCGGGGCAACAACAACAACAAAAACAACAACAACAACAGCACACAGTAGAAAGGGGGCTATGCATACGCGTGATGATGCCGTCAGGGGTCAACGCGGGGCAAACGCGATATTGATAACTAACCTGTCGAGCAAGAGCTTTGCCGCGTTTGGAGAGGTGCAACCACTGACTCTTCGTCATACCGATACAACATTGCGTTCACGAACAATAGTAGCACCATGCACAGTCAGTACGCATGGTTACATGCTCGGCGGGACAAGCGGTATCGTATATACGAAAGATACAGCGGTGGGCCATGGGACCATCAACATTGAACATTGAACATTGACAGGAAGGAACACGCTTCCTGTTCAATGTTCAATGTTGATGGTTCGATGGCCCACCGCTGTATCTTTCGTGTATACGATAGCGCTTATCGCGCCGGGCATGTAACCATGCGTACTGAATGTGCATGGTGCTACCATTGTTCGTGAACGCAATGTTGTATCGTGATGACGAAGAGTCAGTTGTTGCACCTCTCCCAACGCGGCAAAGCTCATGCTGGACAGGGCGGGATAGGTCAGGACACGACAGGGCGCTTGGCGCAGCTGTTTAAGAGGTAACACGGTAGAATATTACAGTAGAGCACGGAGAAAAATGCTGTCAACTGCATGGTGTAGTTGGTACCCAAGCAAAATGATGGCCTCGAGGACGATTCCAGGATTAAGTGAACTTTTGTTTTTTACTCGACCCGCAATTCAGAAAACTGACCCTGACAGCATCCAGGGGGGTCATTGACCTGTCTCCTTGAAAGAGGTATACACCTGTACTTTCGCGCGGCCGAAGCATCGCGCAGCTTGCAAGTATGGGTATCATCGACCACTCAACTGGTCGAACTCACAGCTGACGCATTTGAATTAGTTTAGCAATAACTGTTCACCCTGGCAGCATCCGGGGGAGTCATTGACCTGTACCTTGAAAGAGGAAAACATCTGAAAAAAGCGCGGCCGGAGTATCACGCAGCTTGCATAGATGAGTATCGACCATCAATCTGATCGAACTCACAGCGAGAGTTGATTGGCGTATCATACCCGGTCAGGTACTTTGGACGGAAATGTAAAGACCGATACGGTTTACATGTTTATACCCAAGCGGTCCTTATATTTACGTCCACGGTGATACTTGCCATCCAAGGTGGTACCTCGTTCAGGACGTACTGCCGGTACTGCTGTACGCATTCTGCACTGGACGGCAGGAACGATGTTTGTGGAGGTCACCGGAGCGGAGCATCGTTTGCGTTTTTATTTTTCCGTTGGTTATTGAAGCAAGTTCTACCGGTTTTCGTTCGGCTGTTTTTGTCCGAGGCGTATTTAATGCACATACAGTACCTTGTTCTCGACCAAAAGGAGCCAGCGCAAAGGGCAACCTCGGGCATACAAGACGGGTTTTTTTCGATGGCGCCACGCAACCAGTTGTCGCAAACCCGCTCTCCATAATCTACGACGGACGCGGCGGGCAATTGACCAATTGCCAGTTTAGGTTGCACCGTTCTTGTCCGGAACGAATGAATCGGACGGATTCTGCTGTTCCTTAACCCGATGGTTGACGAAATGGTGGTCGTTGGGTTTCGGTCCCCATTTTATCCAGGATATATGTCACACAAAATCTGTTCGCAGAATGTTACCGTCGTTTTTTCTTTCTCGTTTTTAACGTTTTTGATCCTCAAATACCTCTCCTCTCTGCCTCTAAAAATTCGTATCGCTTGTCCCGTTTGGTTTCGACGGACCGCAGGACAAGGGCTTTTCGTACTCGCGCACAGCTAACCCCACGGTATCCACGCTGGAAGCGAAGGTGGCGGGTTTGGAGGGGGCGGCGGGGGCGTGCTGCGTCGCGACCGGCATGGCTGCCACGGTGACTGTCATGTCGGCCTTCCTCAAAGCCGGTGAGAATTTTAGTATCGTTTTGCCGGACGGTTTTCGCTGTAAGGTTTATTTTGCGTCTGGGAGATCTCAGACCCTTCTGCAGCCCCCCCACCTCCACATTCCCACCCGTATCAGCTATTTCGGGCAAGTCTTGGCGGGTTTAGGGCGGGGGCGCAGGTGGGAGCGGGGGCTGGAGCGGGGAGGGTGGGGGTGGGTTGAGCGCAAGGCTACGACGCAAGAACCAGTCCTTCGATGGGTGTGCTGTGCATACGCCGCCGCGGGTACGCTGCCGCTTATTTTGCCGCGTTTTTTTTTTCCTGCTGTGTATCGGGACTGGCGAGGTGGTCACCGTGTGATTAAAGGAGACGCCTTCGCTTGACTGATTTATGGACGCAGCAGCAGCAGCGGGGGGCGATTGATTCGGTTCGGGCGGCACCAATAGACACAAAAGAAGCTTTCAAGATTTCGGTGTTTCTCTCGCGGACCGCTTCTTTTAGTAGGCGCCATCTATATCGTCCTCGGATTAGATCCCATTTTCTGTTTCGCGCTGAAACTGTTGTAGAGCCGACCACTTTTTCCCACCGCCGCCACCGCCGCCGCCGCCACCACCACCACCACTGCCACTACAAACACCACTACCACCCACACCACCAACTCTGTTGCCGGAGCTACCAACACCACCACCACCACCACCACCACCACCACCACCACCACCACGACCACCATTGTACCACGATCTAACACAACAATAACCATGCTTTTTTTTTTTTTGCGGCGAACGAAAAAACAACAGGCGACCACTGCGTGATCACAGAATGCTCCTACGGCGGCACGAACCGAGTGGCTCGAGTCATGTTCTCGGACCTAGGCATAACCTTCAGCTTCGTCGATTTCCGGGACCCGTTGGTCGTTAAGGCCGCCATCCGACCGAACACGAAGCT
>JBBMKB010047782.1:0-30104 GCA_037833945.1 Alaria marginata | reverse complement strand
ACCACCACCACCACCACCACCACCACCACCACCACCACCACCACCACCACCCCCCACCACCACCACCACCACCACTACCACCACCACCCCCAGCACCACCACCACTACCGCGATCACGAGCAACACCAACAGAAACATGCTACGACAGAGGCGTTATTAACACCAACAGAAACATGCTACGAGACTCCTTACTCCACCCCAAAAAAATATTTTGAAAAATAGGAAAGTGAAACCCGATGAACAATCCCATCGCAAACTCGCACAACAAGACTGGCATTCCGACGATTCTGGGTCAAGGAGCTCCGCCATTTAAAAAGGGTGTAAACCAACAAGTGCTACCCCTATCGTGGCACCAGTCAACACCACCAACACCCCCAACACAACCAACACCATCTACACCAACACCAACACCACCAACACCGCCAACACCACCAACACCACCAACACCACCAACACCACCAACACCACCAACACCACTACCACAACAACGACCATCTACTACTACTGGTTGGTATCCAAACTATCATCGCCTGGGTTTGGTCGTACGACCCTTCTCTTCAGACGTTTTGCGTGTCGGTGGGCAGCAGTCGCAGGACACAGCCTCACGAAGTTTCCCATTTTAGCGGGAAGCTCCCCCACTTGTCTTGGTCTTCGACCACGGAGAACGGCGTTAAGATCCCTATCTAGTTCCACCTCGTCCTGGCGCAAGCATGTATGGACGTTATCGTGTGTAAGGTTTGGGTTTGGGTTTGGGCTGGGGTTAGGTTTAGTGTTAAGGTTTGGGTCAGGGTTAGTGTTGATCTATGCCTCTTTTTCCTATATAGTTCCATATCGTCCTAGCGAAAACATATGCATGCATTTTAGCGAGTTTCGGGTAAAGATTAGAGTTCGTATTAGGAATGTTGATGGTTGATTCACGAAGTTCCTCCTCATTTTGGTGCATGCGCACAATGGACACTTAACTTCACAAAAAACAAAAAAGGAAAGGGTGCGATTCATGGCTTGACGAGACGCATACTACGGTAAACGTGCACCTATACTCTGGATGAGGATCTCGCTTGAGGAGGTCTGTATCTCGCCCGATTATGTGATCGCGAGAAACAAAACATTGTGCAAGCCGATAGACTGTACAATCCCATTGCCAAGGCAACTAAGAATGGGTACCCGGTATTGAAGAACAACATGGGGTTGGGGAGACCCGTCCGTCAAAAACGGGTCGGACGAAAGGATCTACCCGTTTCGTATCGCGTGTATCGCGTCGAACGTGCCTTCCCTCTCTAGGCAAAAGCAGTACCAAATAGAGAGCTCCCGTAGATAACTTAGTGTTCAGATTATTGTAGTGTGCAACACAGACGGTTATGGTAGGAAGTGCTAAAATGCCGATTTCTCCCTCGGGTGTTTCTGAAACCAGAGCTACGAGGCACCTGGGTACCAGGCACGGTAACATTGAGGATATTAGGTTGAGGGGTGTTCCTACCCAGCTGTCGGGAGGGCGCCTGTCAAACAAGTTAATCAATCTAAAAATACGCGTTGTATCGTAATGATATCAGTCACGAGGCCGGCTCGGTTCCATTATCGATATGTTCACCAGTTAGCATTCGTTGAAGGACGCCCCTCCCCCCACAAAATGAAACATGCCCGCCCGCCGCACGCTACGGAGGGGTGCACCTAATGTTTCAAAGGGATGCACCTAACGATTCAAAAGGGTGCACCTAACTTTTCTCAGGGGTGCACCTCACGTTTCTCAGGGGTGCACCTAACGTTTCAAAGGCTCCTGATTTGATAATTTGATCATTCGAGAGCCATCCCACGGTAGGGGTTGCACGTTTTGGGCCCAGCGTTTATGACCGGTTGATGTCCTGGAGTGGCGAGCTACCGGTCGGTTAGATAACTTTCCGAGGAAGTTTGTTTGTTGGGCTAGCGCATAGAAATTTTGGTCAGGTGGCGCAAACGGATGTCTTCGGAATCACGTCTCGGGCGAGACATTGAGCTCCTCGTGTTAGGAGCTCAGAAACGTATGCTGCACCCCTACCGTAGGATAGCTGTTGAGGGAGGCTCTATAATATCATACCGACATTCACGTTGGGATAAAACAAGCATGCTTAACCTGATGAACCACCCCGTAGCCTACTGTACTGCAGTTGTTCAATGAAAACCAGTGTACATCATAAACATGGGTTTCCAACGATAGTTGGAAATTCCTCGGTAGGAGATTCCCGTCGGTCAACAAACACTTGGTCAAGCATTAAAACCCGTATTATTGTGATACATGCTACTTAAATCAGTATAATAACAACATTTGTGTTTGCCTTCAGAGGATGGCAATTACTTTAGGAGCTCCGTACCCCACCCAAAATTTGACTATGCCGAACAGAAAGTGCAACCCGGTGAACAAAGCCATGGCCTAGGCACACCAATCATAACTATTGCAAAACAAGGAATACATTCCGACGGTTTAGGGCTAGGGAACCCCGTCATTCAGAAAGTAGTTTAGCCTAAACACCCTACACTAATACCTAGTCTATCGTGGCACAAGCCGACGTCAACAGGGCAGGCGTGGCTCTGACCTTTGTTCGGCGTGGGCGTGCTCCGTGCACGGACGCCTTCGCCCCGTTTTTGCCTTCAAACGGGGGTGCGCTTGAATGGTTCACGTCAGAGCTCTCCGATGCGCGACGCTCCTTGAACGACCAGGCTTTGGAGTTGTTAAAGGTCTTGAGGCGTTTTTCTAGTACGTCGGCCAGCTTCTGCCTGCGAACGTAAACAGGCCGTAGTCAATAAGGATCGGAAAGTATTTTCGGAAGTGCGAGCGCATGTTCAGCATCGAGCGCATTCTGCGCTTTCATATTATATGCGACCGTACACTGTATTGACCGGCGTATCTGCGTTAACCTGGCAGTATTTTCATGTCACAGTGATGTGTACTCATTTTTCCCGGCATTTTTGTACTTTCCTAATCCCCTCGGCGAGCGTACGGTTCGACCCTCTACGTACGACCTTCTTGGCAGGCCGTGATCCCCGACCTCACAACGTCTCTATTCAGATGCGTGCCTCTATTATGACTGGCCACTGATCAGGCACAAGGCTCAGGATTTCCACGCATAGTCGATTTCCTTCGAACGTTCAGTAGATTGAGTTCTTTCCATTTTAATAATTTTTGTGATGGCTTAAACAAAATGGTGCTGCGATACGCATGATACTAGAACAACCGTAAGACTGCAATCCATAGAGGTTCGCAATCCATGGAGATGCAGAATGTGAATGTGAGAGCTCTATGCGCGTGCTTTTATTCGTTGAACTAACGAGCAGGTTTTATTTATTGGCACGATGAGTCACCTGTCGAACGGGAGGGGATCGACGAGATGGATCGTGTCGATAATCAGACCCTCCTTCACCTGAGTCAGACAAATGTACACGGTGATAAGGGAGAGGGGGGGGGAGGTCGTGTTTTGTATCGTGCATGGCGGTAATGGCCATAGATCACTGCATCCCAAAAATGCCGGGACGGAGAACTCCTGGGTGAGCAATGGGGGGCATGTCCGAACAGTTGGCGGCATGTTATTGGTAACTACAGTGATGTCCGTTAAAGCATGTCATGCTTCTGGAGTAGATTATACCTGTTGCAGCCATAACAACGGTCTTCGAACATCCCAAAACCGTCGTCGTTGCAAATATTAGTACGAACCGGGGGTGGCCTAGTTGCGGCGTCTCGGATCCCCTGACAACGCCCGGCCTGTGTTGTGTTCACTAGCGTGTTTGCGACATACCAACTTTGGTTCGACAGGAGTTGAGTAGGAAAGCATACGAGTATACTCACACTATTGAGCCATCCCACGCTAGGGATTGCACCTTTTGGGGTCAAACGTTCCTGGCCGGCTGAGCTCCTGATGCGAGGAACTACAAGTTGGTATGATCGTTTCACGAGTGCATTTGGTTTCGGATTAGCGGATCGAAATTTTGATCGGGTTGCGTGAACGAAAATCTTGGAAGTCATGTTTCGGGTGAGATATTGAGTTTCTCATGTCAGGAGCTCAGGAACGTGTTGCTGCACCCCTACTGTGGGATGACTCTATTGAAACCACCGTACGTCACAATCCAAGGCCAACTCATCCCACGAACATTCCGCACTAGAAACAAGTTTCCTACCGTTGGTTTAAATTTCTAAACCAGTTGGTTCGTGGCTAGGTTGCCCCTGGGTTCTGATGTTGATCGGGTTCTGTACTAGTGTTGCATTGTTTCCAGCCTGACGCCCTATCTATTAGAAATCTCCAACACCGTACTGTTGACACGTTCTTCCATATTTTAGCGTGGAAAGCGATACTTTATTCGTGAGTAAACAAAATTCGACTGAAAAAGTTGACGAGGGAAAGGGACGGCTGAACCCCTCTCGCGATACAAATCAAGGGAAGCACCGCAGGAGGAAAGGTGAAGAAAAATCTTATGTGTTTACCTTCCCTCTGTGTGACCCCGGGTAGTACGTCAAAACGTCTGGCGCCCAGAATAAAATGGAACGAAAACACATATCCTGTCTTGTCCTGGAACGACCTGCCATTGCCTTTCGTGGCCTGTAGTGAGAGACCAAGGCCCCCGAGACCAAGACCAACATTGTCCTCGCAAGTTATCGCGGCTGCAGTTCTGCGGGAGTCGTGTTTTACCTAAAGGAGTGAGGTTTTCAGTTCTAGCGTATATCACCGCCAGACTCAGATCCCTATTTACCGATCATAACGGTTAGACAGATAGATACCGAGGCTTACAGTAGCTGACAGTATTTGTCAAGTTTTTGGATAAGGTGTATGGCGCATGCTACATTGGAGGTATTGTGGCACGTTTAGGCGAAAATATATCTGACCAACGGGGCTCCCTAAATTGAGGAGCTTCTCAAAATCGTTGAAAATGTAGTTTGTGTCGTACAATAGTATTCGTCGTACACCCTACAATAGGCCATCCAACTGTTCATCGTGTTGCCCTTTCAGGTTTCTCAAAATCATCGTTTGGCTAAGGTATAGAGCTTTTCAAGCAACGATCCTCAGATAATAAAGATAATAAGTGGTGCTATTAACACCCTCCACCGTAGCACGTGTCTATAGAGAGAAAAAAGTCAGGAGTCATCCCGCGGTAGGGGTTGCACTTTTTGGGGTCAACCGTTGCTGACCGGTTGAGCTCCTGAAGTGAGGAACTACGGGTTGGCATTGATCATTTTACGAGTACATTAGTTTTAGGACTAGCGGATAGACATGCTGATCGGGTTGCGCGAACGAAAATCTTGGAAGTCAAGTTTCGGGTGAGATATTGAGCTCCTCATGTCAGGAGCTCAGGGACTTATTGATGCACCCCTACCGTGGGATGACTCTCAGGATATCCAGAAGAAAGAGGCGTTACCTCTATCCTAGCACGCGTCAAAGGTTTAGCCGTACAGCCTCGAGTGAGGATATCCATTAGAAAGAGGCGTTACCCCTAGCCTAGCACGCGTCAAAAGGTTTCGCCGTACAGCCTCGATTGGGGATATCCATTAGAAAGAGGCGTTACCCCCATCCTAGCACGCGTCAAGGTTTCGCCGCACCTACCTGTCGGTCGATGTGGCTGTCGCGAGCCATCGACGGAGACGCATTGACCTCGATCAGCCAAGGCCGAAGCCTTTCATTAATAGGACAGACGACACATTTGCATAGGGACAGGCGTCGGGCGTGTTAGAAGCGAAAGAAAATAGTTTGGCATGCTGAATTAAATGTCTTGGACAGGCGATGCTGTCCGTACGCTCTACAGTCAGCATCGCGCAAAAATAGAAACTGGTTTGAGTCGCGACGCATGCCACTTTAATCAGTGTAACAACACTCTTGTTTTTCTGGGACTCCCCGTTTGAGGAGCTCTCTACATTATGCCAAACTATAGTTTATTTAAATGAAAGTGAAACCCGATGAAAAATCCCATGGCCTACTGTAGGTATACAAATGTATATATTGCACCAAACAAGAACCATTCCGACGATTTAAGGCTAAGGAGCCCGTCAAAAAGAAATTTTTCAGCTAAATAAAAGTGCTACTTGACAATGCCTTTACTACTATTAATACCGTAGTCCTGATACCTTCAACTGCGTATAGGTGCTGCTGACAGTACCACTACTGTACCCTTGCAGATTGTGATGTTTGACATCCCACGACGTACAAAGCCTAACATCTCAATGAACTACCCATAAGCAGCAAACTGCAATACTTGCCAGCCCCAACATATACTATCAGTATCGGGGCGTACTGTTAGCGGCGTAAGGACGTGTACAAAAAATAGTATCAGCGAGACCGAAGGGATGTGGTGAAAGAAAGGCTCCCCGTGCATGAGTATATGGCTAGTGCATAACAACGGTTAGGACCAACGCTACGGTAAAATAGTACTATACTTCGTATACCACCAACTTCGGCCTCTCTCGCGAGAGGCTCTGTTCAACTCTCGACAGCGAGCTTAACACCACCGTGCTGGCGCAGCGTAAACATCCATTTCGCGGGGGCGGTGCAAATGTGGAAACAGAAAATCTCAAAAGCTAAGCTATAAGGTAGTTACAGGATAGCCCTGGCCGTAAAGGTATGTTCTTCCTACCGCCAAGGCAAAAAACGTCAAAACAAATGTATACACTTCTGACGCGATCACGTATTTTAGTGATCTACGTTGATTTCATACGCAGCACATTTTCGGACGCCAAAAATGCAAAACTATGTACCTAGTAAGTGGTATATATCGCCCCGGATGACATGCGTCGATGCTTGAATTGCTGGTCATTTTGATACGTGACATAGCTCGCCGTTTATGGGCATACACTAGTGGCCCCTTTATAGTGGCGGTATCTGCCTAGTGGAAATACCGGCAGTGTAGCAGCAAACCGGCACTACTTTGCACACTGCCACCATATGTCGTTTGGACATGTCCCAAGTAATTCAACAGACACTACATCGAGCAACCCTATCGAGGTGCATCCACTGTAACATCTAAAGTCTCACTTGTCATCGATGAGAACGTCGTATCCGAAGACCTCGAAGCTAACGTATATGGTTTGCGCCGGGTAGAAACGCCAGAATTGCCATTGGGTGTAGGAGGTTTCCGATACGTAACGGGGGGGAGGGGGGGAGCATTACAGGTGAAGGCTTAGTGAAGACGTCTGCTATGTGTAGGCTGCATGTATACGCATTAGTTTGGTAGACGGCGTACAGCCAGCTTCAAGGTTTTGCCCTTCGTATATATGCGGGGCAAATCAGGTTTAGCCCACATTCATGAGCACTTGGCTGACGGCTGCTCTCGAGCTGCGGTTTCAATGTTGACGGTCTGTATATATCGAGCAGTGGTTCAAATACTGTTAATAGACTGCAGGCAGCTAGCACCTGTTGAACACGTGGACATAGATTAAGTAGCAGCAGTATTGGTGTTTGTGTCGTTACAGACGCTAGAAATATGTCGGGGGTACCCAATGTATGCCGTCTTCGCCCAAGAAATATTTGATACATGGAATGATGCCATCACTTCGTTGCCGAGCTACCCGCGTCACTAGGTCCTAGATAGACGGAGTTGTTCAAGCGGGTGGTAAACAACAATATAACCATGATCATAGGGCAAGAACCAAACACTAGCATACCCGTTCCGTTTAGAAACGTTATTAGTCACGAAAACCTGGTTAGTAATGATACCAACGCGGCGAAACACACGTAGTATGGCGTGGGATTAGAGCGCTGGGTAGACCCTGCCCGCCGCAAATTTCTTAGCACAATATGCCCAAACGGGTGACGACGCCGTTCCGTTGTTTCGTGTATCATATGAGGGACATGTAAGCACAACGACACATGAGTAATCTCACGGTAGGGATACAGCAACAAGTTCCATATCTCACTCCGGACAAGAAGAGCTCCATATCTCACTCCAAACATGACTTCCAAGATTTTCGTTCGCGCAACCCGATCAACATTTCTATCCGCTCGTCCTAAAACAAATGCCCTCGTAAAGTGATTACACCAACCGGAAGTTCCTCGCGTCAGGAGCTGAACCGGTCAGGTACGTTTGACCCCAAAAAGCGTAACCCCTATGATACCGTGGGATGACTCGCTTACTGGCGCTCTCGAAAACCTCACGACATGCTGTATATATATACTCGTATGGTTCACCTGTTGGGTTGGTTGGGAATGGCACCTTCCACGCAAACCAGGCTTTTTACGACAACCGAACAGATCCCGGCCCACAGCGCAGCGACGTCCACCCCTTTGGCTTTCAACCTTCTCCAGAGGTAACAAAGTGTCGTTTTCGTGCCGCCCGCTTCGGAAACGTTGGCGTGATGCAGGGGGTTATCCCGTGTTGCCCCTGACTCGTTAAGCCGCTGAACGCTGTATGAAAGCAGAGATAACGCCGGGCGGGTGGGTCAGGTTCCCCAGTCCAAGGCGTACATCGCTCAGGGCGGATAGGTCGCTCATTTGTTCGATCTGCACGATCTAGATGGTGTTGGCGGGGTTGGCCATAGGGATTGCACTTTTTGGGCGGCATTTTTCATACAAAAATGCTTGGAGTAGTCAGAGCTGACAGTAGGAGCCCGACAGGTGCATCTATCCAACAACCGACGTACCGGGTATTCACACAGTCTTTACTTCATGTCAGCAACCTTTTTTGTTGGTCTTGAACTGTCAAGAATCAACGTTTCGTGGATCAGAGGTCTCGTGGATTAGATTTTCATATCGTGTGGCAAATGGGGTTGACAATGTAGATGGAGGCGAAGATTGCTGATAGGTGTCGAAAAACATGACGTGGCGTTCCCTTTTGTCAAGAGGGACTCACCTGCTATTGGTGAGGTGTATGAATGGGTTGCCAATGTCACCCTTCTCGTACAGGTGCGTGCTCACCCGAGCAAACCCCTCCTTGAATATGAAAGCCTCCAGCCTGTTTGCAACGACCACCGGCACACACGCACACTTGCTTGTTTGAGGTTTTCGGTGGGGTGTCTACTGTAGTCGAAGCTCCAGGTATACCCACAGTCAAATCTAATATGTGGTCGGGAACAGGTTAGCGAGATATGCAGGTACTGTGTAGTACCTGGTTGACATTTTGAAGGAAAACTAGGGGATACATGCTACTTTAGAGTCATCCCACGGTATATATAGGGGAGCAGCAATAAGTTTCTGAGCTCCTGGCATGAAGAGCTCAATATCTCACCAGAAACATGATTTCGAAGATTTTCGTTTGCGCAACCCGATCAACAATTCTATCCGCTATTATTAGTATTAGTAGTATAGTCCTAAAACAAATGCACTCATAAAATGGTCATACCAACCGGTAGTTCCTCACTTCAGGAGCTCAACCGGTCAGAATTGTTTTACCCTGAACAGTGCAACCCCTACCGTGGGATGACTCGACGCCTCCCTTTTGAAGAACCATCTACCTCACGTAAAGGCTACTGTAGATTTTCATTCATACAGTGCCACCTGATGAACACTCGTACGCCCTAAGTACAGCATAACTTGTCGTGTATTTACGGCGTAAAGTATTTATTGCACTACGACGGTACTGGATGGCCTCTCGGTGAAGTAGCCCAATTCATCAGAACCACAGTAGCTTGTGGTCGAACACCACTGCTACTCCGGTCGGAGCGCGCATACAAAAAGTCCACATAGCAAGGGCTTACGGGTTGAAGGACGTGACGAGGACGTAGAGCCTGAGGTCGAACTTGTAGCCGTCGAGCAGCAGGGGGTTTCCAATGTACCTCTGCAGCACCACCTGCCGTCGCAGGGGAGCCGGAGAGGGCAACGTGGGTGTGGTTCTTAGCGGCGTTGTGCTTTACCGTGCAAGTGTATGACAGTCGTAGGGGAGCCGGAGAGGGCAAAGTGGGTGTGGTTCTTAGCGGCGTTGTGCTTTATCGCTCACGTGTATGGAATGTTCCTACTGTACCCCATCACGTCTACTGTAGTACACCCAGGATCCGCCCTGCTTGGACACAACCGACGTCGATATACTGGGCACAGGTAGCGGTACGTACAAAATTCATTTTGACGAGCTTAAGCGAGTTATGGCTTACCCTGTATTGCACCTCCACCTTGACTAGCTCTACGACTAGCTCTACACAACTACGGTACTTCGACGTATGTAGTTAAGCCTACCTTGTCCGCGTAGCTGATGTTCTTGATGTCGTCGATAAGCCGTATGCCTCTGCCGCGCGACATCCCCACCGGCTTCATTATCCACACGTTTTCCCTTCTTGCTACCCCGCCCATCGCCCCCGCTTCCCCACCCCCCCAGTCTCCGCCCCGAGACTCGTCGGAGCTTTCAACTCCCTCACATGTAGGCGTGGCACCTCTGGATTTGCCTCGAGCTTGGCTGCATTGCCCTGCGAGCAGGACCAGCACCAGCGAATGTCATGAGCAGCGATCAGTGTCCCACCGATAAAAAAAACATGTACTGGTGGGATTTTGAGAGGAAAACACAAGGTATATGTTGTATATAGTCGGTACGCTGTGTTGTACATCTCGTACATACGTATATTGTTTCTGACCACGTCAAAAGTCCTCCTATTCCTCACCTGTAGAGGTCTCAGCTCCCCCCCTTGTTGAAGAGTACTCTGAGATTCCTCATATTAGCAGCATGTGCTTTCCTCGCTTTAGAAGCTACCGGTTTACCCCACTCAACACCCAATGTGTTATGTTGTTTATATGTGCGTTCCGCCTGATGAATAATCCCCGGCTAGGCTTAACAAAATGCAATGAAACTACAATAAAACGAGATTTTGAAACGGTATTGAGCAGCTACTCAATCAGAAAGCTGAGGAGCACCGTCTGTCAGAAATTCCATTTTGATCGAAAAGTCTCCATTTTGCCGTGTGCAGATTGGCTCAATCCTGGGGCGTTACTGGCCTTCCAGAACAACCATGTCTATGCTCGTCGTCTCGCTATAACGTAGAAATAAAGAGTGCATATCATCCCCTCACAAAAATAGCTACCAACACGCGTTGTTGTCGGCGCAGACTCGGCATAACGCCTCCCTCGAACATCGAAACTAGTCCACATGTCTTGAATTGGGACAAATTAATTAACTTACGCCGCTCCCCCGCAGTCATGAAATGTTCCTGGGGACCCACGCACAATGAGTGCTGCAAGTGGGGTACGCGTGGTGGTTGAGGTAGGTCGATGCAACACATTTTCAACATCCCAGCTCGATAATAATATACGGGGATACTAGCCTAGGCTGGACTTCGTATTTGGGTCATGGCGCGTTCGAGTGTAACTGCCCAAGAATTTCAAAGTTCTCACTATAGATCTCAGGCTATTTTGTATGAAAAGGCTGGTAGTGTAAAGGGTCCCTCCTATTCATGGAATTTTGATGGTTTTTACCTGAAGACGTGAAGGCGGCGACGAAGGTGGTGAACTCATGCGGCAAGACGAACGTTTGCGGCATGATGTGGAACTCCCTCGCGAGGCGTCCACCGGGCGCCATGAATCTGCGGGGCAAACAGGCGGTCGCACACAAACTTCAGCGGGGAGAAATCCATCGCTGCGTGGCTTTGATCACTCAAATATGTCCGAGCGGCTGTGGTTTCCTAAGTCATTGCCGAGAGGCTGTATTTGCTGAATCCATGGCTAAGCGGTTGTATTTGTTCTTATCATCTCCGGGCGGCGCTGTTTGCTCAAAAATCTCCGAGCGGCTTTGGTTGCTTAAATGGTCTGGCGTTTAGTGCGCTGAAACCATATCCGCGCCGCCTGTTTTATGAAAAACGTCGCCGGGCCTATTTATTTACTACGCATATCATCGCCGAACGTCTATTTTTTTCTACGATCAAATGTGTAATGAAGAGTGCCGCGAGAAAAAAAACGTTTACAAATATACGGACGCCGAAAGCGTCTATTCCCAAAGTCGATGGCAATATGGAATCATGAGGATGGTACACGTTTTTGGCTCTTCTTCAAGGCAGAAGTTACCTAATGTTGACAAAATGTCATAGTGCCGTTGCTGTGCATGGCTTGTACGTGATCAGTACGAGGGCACGATCGAGCTTTTACTAAGTATTTTTCGTCACATTCATTGTTCATCCTAGCTACCCTCGTGGGGCGGGTCGTTCGCTCTTAGCGAGCTTCTGGACCAGCCGTGGTGACAGGTGTCGCCCCGTTTCCCTCCCGGCACAATCCTTCAAAACAATCGCGAATAAGGCTCAGCATCCCCCGTGCTCATCGCGTTCTGAATTAATCTACATTGCTCACCTGGAAATGTGTTTGTTGAGGAGGTCCTTCCTGGTAAGCTCCCGCGAGTTGGGGAAATGGTTCACCTGTGCGTGCAGAAAAGCATCCAAAGGGGGATCATTCGGTTGGTGTCGGAGCCGGCTTCCTGGAGAGGGCTCGATACAGGTTTTGATACAGGTTTTGAGGCATGCTATGCTGGGTAATTCTTCAAGCCAGTAGCCTTGTATGCCAGAAAGCATTGGGACCACATGCAAAGCAGACCCCTCCACCAACATAGCATGAACGGAACTGAAGGAATAGAGATCGTCAGCGTCGGCACCTCGGCCAGCATTTTCAACGTTGCGGGGTCTGACAAAAAAAACGAACGTATGATATGATATAGAAAACACATTGACACCAATATAGCGACATAGGCTAACCAAGGTGTTGGCAGCCCAGCGACGCCCTCTGCGACAGAGCGTTAACATACGGTAGGCTCCGCTGTCACGGCCAAACCTATAGAACGCCCCTCCCCCGCGCGCGCGTTGTCCGCCAGTCTGGACCAGTTGTGTTACAGTAGTATCAAGGCCCACACATGCCCCGTATACATTTGCCCCATGGATCATAGCCAAATAATGAGTCCTTGTCGCGCAGCCGGAACAAGGATGTGTCCAGAGCCAATGGGGCGCTTGGCGATCGGCCGCTGAGAAAGGTTATCGCAACGAACATCCCGCCCCAAATTGAGCGGGGGGGAGTCGCCGGCCTCGAGTAGGCATCGGACGTTGACTGCGCGCGTGTACCCGTCGCGTTCGCAGACTTCGACCTGTTGGGGAGTGGCTGTTTGCGGCGTACTACATGGTCATGTCGGTGATAGTACAGTGTCCTTTGAATTCATTTGAGATGTACTCGCCACCTTTGTCAAACTGCGCCCAGGGTAAGGAGAGGGCACGTTTGGGGTCCATGCTTCCGCGGCTCGGGGTCGTAGGCCTGTGTGCCTTGGTTGGTTTCGCGATTTTCCTCCGCCATGGAAGTATTTGTTACGCCAGTTGTATGAATAGGGGTACAGGACCGTTCGAGCCGGTTGCCTGAAGCCAGTAGGGGCCTTGGGGGTGCACCTCCTACCGTTGGTCGGGTCGACGAGTTATTCTGTTGACGCCTAGTAAGGGGCTCAGAAATAGTCACATGTGGTATTGGTGTGAGTATTAAGTGGCATCAGGTTTGCACTTGACGAAGAAGGCTTGCTATATCTTGGCGCAGTGAAGTCATCGGTACAGTTGAGGATCTCAATGGTTGAAGCTCCTCCTTGTACGACCGGATCAAATAGTCCCATCAGGTCGATGCATACTACAGGAGCTCCAGGGGCGTAACGCGGTCATCTCACGGTAGGGGATGCACTGTTTGGACCAAACCTTTCTGGCCGGTGGAACTCCTCAATTGAGTATGTGAACTACCGATTAGTATGATAGGCTTACGAGTATATCTTGCTTACGACTAGCGCATAGAAAAATTTGCCGGGTTGCGCGAACAAATGTCTTCGAAGTCACGTTTCCGGTGAGATGTTGAGCTCCTCATTGTAGGAGCGCAGAAGCTTCTACCCCACCCCTACCGTGGGATGACTCAACTGTCGCGTGGGGATTTCTCTTCGGGTGCGCTTGTTGTTGGCTCTCATCAACGGGGCAGATATCGCAGGCGATAGTGCCGTGGGAGTTGCCGGCATTCTCTTCGTCCCTGCGAGATTGCTCCATGAGGCGGGAGCATCGATGAAAAACACAAGAGTATCTGCATCTCCCTCAGCGTGTACCAGGGGCCCTCATAAAGAGGTGGTCGGGTGTCGAGCTTCGGTTGTCGGGATTGGCTGCGGAGGGGACTTCGATACTTTCCAAAACATAGTTTGACCAAAAAAAGTACTTCTGTACCCCCATCGTAGCAGGCCTCTGACACGACAAGGAAACATCTTTACTCTCAACACCCGTAACGAAAAGCCA
Organism: Alaria marginata; assembly: GCA_037833945.1. NCBI lineage: Eukaryota > Phaeophyceae > Laminariales > Alariaceae > Alaria > Alaria marginata. The sequence goes on along the minus strand of JBBMKB010047782.1, from coordinate 15,958 downwards.
TAAACTGTGTTTGACGTAAACGTGAGGTCCGTCCGATCACCCACTAAACACAGCCCGCTACAGTTTTTATCTCGGACCCATGCCGTTGTGGCCCAACTGCTACTGGCTGACGGGTCTCCTTTTCTGAGGGGCTGCCCAAGATACGGCACTCCCATTTCCAATACAACAATACACGTTTGATAGCCATTGTGACTGTTTGCCAGGTCGCGCATACAGCTCTTCTGAAAATCGATTTTTAGGAGAGGTAAAGATACTGAATATGTTTATGTCAGGAGCCCCAGAAACAATAGGCCTCCATATCATATATACCGTGGTACGTGTCCCACCTTCTGCCACACCAAGAGGCTGCTGTATTGGATGTGCGGCTTAGACCACGTCCACAGCAGGTTCCACGTCGTTTTGAGGCCGAGTCCGGTGGGAAGCTCTTCCCACTTGTCGCACCTGCATCACCGACTCAACTATTTCAGGGGTTGGCCCGTTCGAACGTTCCGAGGGAGGCACTACAGTACATTCCAACAGCATGTGTCCTGCCGTGGTGGTAGTAGAAGGCTGGTGTGCTTTCCTCCAAAGCGCAGTCTAATATATGGTGACAGCAAAAATGTGTATGCTCTCCCTAGCAGTGTATGTGTGTCATGCGCTTCGTTGTAGATGTTAACCGTGGTACCAGTGACCAGGGGTATCCCGCAAACGTTTTCAGTTCCAATTGATCCAACCAATGGAGTGAGATATTAACCACACAACCTTCGTACGCCACGTATACCCCTTCTCCCTTCCCCCTTAGGTGTACCCCATGCTCAACCAACGCACGCCGTTCCCAGGCTCACTTTAGATACATCGCATCGAACGCATGGTCGCACAGCATCCACGCACTTTGTCTTCACATGCGGAAAGCTACGCAGCTGTTTTTCTCGAAGCCCTGGTGGGGAGTGAATTCCGTTCTCCGTGCAAATCCCGCATTGAAAGGCAAAGCCTGCAACAAGAAAACCTAACGAACACGAGCGACGGTTTTCTCTCTCACCTGTTGTTGAGCACGTCGGTGACGATGTTGTACACCTCCGGCCGCGCTTTAGAGTTTACTCGGTAGTGGAGAGCTGACGGGTCGCCGCTGGATACGTCAAGGTCGGACAGTTCACGCCCGTTCGCACGTGCAATACACAAATTAAAACGCAGCAAAGCGAGACACGGTATTAGTACCTTTAATCAAGTTGCCGTTTGATACTGAGTATTGCGTTAGACAAAACTGGTATGGACGAAAGCTGCGGGAGAAAGGGCACCTGCATTTTGATCTAGGTGCCGAGTTGAGGCTAACTCGTGCCAGTGGTTACACTAAAATTAGGTGCCTCAATCTTAAATCAACTTGAACATGATTCAGTTGGCGTAGAGTAATATTTGTATGGCAGCGCATATCGCGAACCTGAAATGACCTAAAGACTACACTCGCGTGATGAGCACCTCTGCGCCGCTGAAAAAAGTCTACTTAAAGGACTACCGTAGCCTTGGTCAATACCGGAGGTGTTTCGCGCTATTTTTCGGTACAGACGCCAAGCCAGAACTTTTCGATTCGGTGAGTTTGACGTAAGTCATTCGTCGCCTCCTGCTGGGTAAGCTATTCCTGGTATTCGTATTTTTTCCTGGTTTAGATTCTTGTTGAGCTACTCGTTAAGATTATTGTTTGTCTACTTGCAGAGCTACTTCTTTTTTTTCTGTGGCTGTGTGAAACATGTGAACCATCCTAAGATACGAAAAAGGGGGTATCTGCTGTAAGTTGTTTTCAATATTTGCTCATGAGGAGCTCTATACCGGCTTTGTGGGGGGGAACCGTATGCAAACCCCGATGAACCCATGACGCAGGGTTGGCCGTGGCTAGGCAGCAAATGAAATAAATAGCAAACGAAATAAAATGAAAATTAAATAAATAGCAAAATGAAAATACGATTGCAAAGGTGTTGGGTAACTCCACCGTTGACGAGGGATGCCTCCCGTCGGTCAGAAGAAAGTAGGTCGAAACGTGCCCCCCGGCGCCGTGGTACAACTGTTGCGCTGCCCGGGACGGCGAAATTGCTCAAACCCATCCGACAATACCCCTACCGTGGGTACTCAGGCCTCCGTTATTGCAAGAGATTATGCTCTACAACGATCGAACGAGATGGTCGAAAGTGATCATCGAAAGTGATCATGGAAAGTACTCTATAACTATTGAAAGTGACCGTTCCTTGGCCATACCTGTAAACCAAGGAGCTGGGGCCCTCTGCTCCGCTCGTCGGCCATTCATCCCCGAAGGAAAACACCGCTGCATAGTCCTGAAATCAAGCACAATAACAACGGCGACAAAAACTCAGCCACAAACAACGTTACATAAACACACCGGTACATACGACCGGATCGCAACGGTAGCGCCCGAGGCAAGACCTCAACACCTCACCCCGCTAACGTCACAGAAGAGCGGGTGTTTCTCACCTTGATGACGCGGACGTAGATAGCGTACAGCTTCAACTGCAACTGCAAGCACGCCTCTTCCTCCGTGACCGTCAAGCCCGTCGCTGCCGCCCTCCCCCCCCGACCCCGGGCCATGATGGACGATGTCAGCGGCAGGCTTCTGCAGTCCCCTTCCCTGGTCAGCGCCCGCCCATTGTGGTACGCCGATAAAATCGCGCCGATTTTGGGGAAGCACTCCGTGTATCCCACTCCAAACAGGCGGCAGGGTGGGCTGTTTCCGCCGTTGTCGCGGCGTGTGTCACCGTCACCGCTTGTTGTCGGCATGGATGACAAAGATTTGGTTCGGTGGCGGCCCCGCACAACGGCCGGCCCAGAGGAATGATTCACGATAGCGCCTTCTAAACGACCTCTCCTGCCTCCGGTGGGGACCTCCTTCGGACGTGGTGCTAGTATACGGTCCGTTTCGGTAGAAGGTTTTCCGGCGCCTGGCTGATGGTCCTTAAGAGCGTCGGATTCCCTTCTTGAAAGTCGTTCATCTAGAGATGGCTTGAAGCTAGCAGCTGGTACTTCATTGCTGGCAGTCAGTTCTTGGCTGTTGACATTGGTGAGACTCCCGCTGTTCCGTGGAGCGGCTCTGAGGGATCGAGCATCCAGAGGGCCCGGTAGATCGATCGCGCCGTCGATGCTGCGATGTGCTACCGCACCACTGTCGACGTCCCACTCAATGTCTGATTTGGTGCTCGTTCCGCTCCCCTCCTTGCTATCGTCCGCGTCGGTGCTGGCAACATCGACGCACGGTAAAACCGCAGAAGTAGCCGGGGTAGCAGTGGTCATTCGCTGATGTGCGTCGTCATTGTCATCGGCATTGTCGCACGATTTTCTTTCTACCGAACGATGACCAACCTCAATAGCACTGGTTGCGTTATCGCTTGAGTCGGCAATATCGTCCACCTGGCAGTTCTGTGTAGCACCTGACGGCGTCACCGGCGTCAATTCATCGCGTTTTCTACGTGTTTGGCTCGGCGGGTTTATCCCGGTGGCGGCTTCGAAGTTCACCTGTTCGGTCTGATCTAGACGACTTAGGTCTCTAACGCCCTCTAGAAGGACCGCCCTCTGTTTTTCAGCGATGCCGTCAGCATCGTCATCGCCTCCAATCACCCCGACGTGGACTTCCCCATCTTCGACGGCGCGTTCAATCCCCTCTGTAGGTCCTATTTGGGCAAGGCTGCTGCCCTTCTGCTCCCCGCCCTCATCTGCAGAGACATCGTCATCGCTTGAATCACCCCCACTTACGGACTCGCTCTCGCTACTGCTAAGGTCACGAATGGCCATCTCGTCAGCCTTGCCATTCCCGCCACTCGCGTACACAGACGTTTCAGATATGGCAGGCACCGCCTGAGCAACTCCTTCCGGACTAACGCTTCCGCATGGGTGTGCAACTCCTCCCTGTGCAAAGTTGTCGATGTTCTCGTGTACTGCAGTCTCGTTGCTCCCGAGACATTCGGTGGTATCCACTCGACTCGCACCAAGTACGCTTTCGGGGGTGTTCCGGTTCGAGAGGCAAGAACGCGACGGGGGTGACGCCGGGACTGGTGCCGGGGTGGTAGCGGGCCCATTGGTGATGGTGTTGCTCTCGAATGGTTTGACGGGGCTTGTGGGAGAACGGGGTTGGCAGGAGCTAGGCGGTTGGGTTGGCCCTGCTGACAAATTTGAGGTTGCAGAGGGAGTAGCCGAAGTGTTGGTCGTGACGGATGTCACCCCTGCTGCTGCCGCTGCTTCTGCTGTTGTTGCTGCCGATGCCACTGCTGCTTCTGCTGCTGCTGCTGCTGCTGCTGCTGCTGTCGTTGCTGCTGCTGCTGCAGCTGCCGTAGCTCGAGCGGCTGCAGCCCTTCTCTTTCTGCGTGTCTCCTATGTAAAGTGGGCTCTGTAGAGTTAGCAGTGCAGCTTCCAAACTCGTGCCAGCATGGTATTTCTCGTTTGGTGAAGGAAAGGCCAACGGGTTGCGTACTAGAGTGAAACGAAAACTGGGCTAGAAGGGCCGTTTTTTCGTGCAGAGCGTTTTCAATAGCCTCGAATAAGTTGTGTCATGTTTCGAGCGGCTGTCTGCTATAGTGAGCCAACGCCGTCAAGTACGTAGAACCACTGCCGCTCAGCTATCGTGCATGTTGTTTGAGCGGAAAGGAAAAGCCACAGAGATTAGTCGAACTACAGACCCACTTGGCCATGCGTCGAACTACAGGCCCACTTAGCCATGCCTGCGTTTGATTGTCGGTGCTACGAGCCAAACCCCATTTTGCAGCACATGGGCACATTTTACTGCTGTGGAGACTGCGTCATGCCTCATACTACGTGAAAACCAATGACCGCATTGCTTGAACAACGAGACCGTTCTGTCATGCCGTGATCGCCACTATCTGGGTCTTGGTTTGGTACGAGGTTAGAGCAGTAAAGCGTTCCAACGCTACAAAAGTAGCGACCCGTGAAGCTACAGCTCATTTACCCATTGCTATCACCTGTTGTAACGCCCGCTGCTCTTTCCTGGCGAGCAGTCGACACAGAGAGGCCTTCCTCCTCTCCTGCCTCTCTTTGTCCACCTGTCACCAGTACATCATGAGTATGTGCCGTCAGTGTTGTTACTCGAAGACTGGTATTTAGGTTTAAAACAGTTATGTCCATGAGTCATCCCACGGTAGGGGCTGCACGTTTTAGGCCAAACGTTTATGATTGGCTGAGCTCCTTAAGTGAAGAACTACCGGTTAGTACGATAATCATACGAGTATATTTTATTTAGAACTATTGATAGCGCATACAAATGTTGGTCGGGTTGCGCGAGCGAGCGGATGACTCCAAAGTTATGCTTCGGGTGAAATATTGAGCTCCTCGTGTAAGGAGCTACGAAACGTCTGCCGCACTCCTACCGTGGGATGACTCCCATAGTACCGAAAATCAAGGTGAGTAGTCCGCATGGTTAAAGCCTGTAGGCTTGGACCGAACTAGGCTCAAACGTCTACAAATAGACTCACACAAAAGATGCACATGAGATACGTACCAGATGAAGGCCACCGTAAGGGGAGTGCCCACCTTTTCGCTACCGAGGATAAGCCACTCGAACGATTGACTCAATATATCGCTCCAGAACGGACCTTAAGCTGTTTTGTTGGCGCGGCACAACAAGCGATTCAACCCCAACGTGGCGGCGCACGTTCTCAAGCAGAAAATCACGAAAGCGCAACGTTCGAAATAAACAGGGTAGCCCTAAAAGTAAGGCTCCTACCGTATAGTCTTGGCTACCAGTGCTACGTGTTTTCGTCTTGCGAAAGTTCTCGTGTGGCAGTTGCTTGTGGCGTGAGTTGTGTTGGAGTTGTCGGCAAAACGAAGCATTAGCTCAACGTCACTTCGTCTTTATTAGGACCATTCGGTAAATATCGTTCTCAAACACGCGTTGGTTAGCACGTTTCTCTGTGCAGCGCCTTTGTAGCCTCGTCAAAACTGCTGTCACGTTTCGACGATATTGGGGGGGTTTGGGGAGTTAATGTTGGACCCTTCTTGCAGAGGAAACCTGGACCGACGCATGCTGCGTTAAAGGTGCACCATTGCTTTTTAGAGGGTCCTCACTTGAGGTGCTCTATACTATTTGTAAGAAACTTTGAATGAACTGAACGTGCAACCCGACGCTCAAACTCATGGTCTAGCTACAAAAAAAAGACAGGTTGCAGAACAAGAATGACATGCCGACGATTTAGGGTTAAGGAATCCCGTCATTCAGAAATGGTTTCACCAAAAAGTGCCACCTTTATCGTAACACGCATCTTTATCAGAATACCAGGCTGTATGTCTCACATTTGCTCTCCTTGTGGCGGGGGTATCCTCCGCCTCCAACGATTTCCGTCGGACCAACGTCCGCCTACGCCGCTGTCCGCCCCCGACAACGAACACGGACCCCCATTTTTCGTGCAGGACACTTTTTACCGGTGGCTGACCACGGTCTTGTTGGCTCGTGCACGTGTCCTGGCAGCTCATGCACGTCTCGCCGACACTGGTGTTCGCGTCGCTATACTTACCGCCGCCCGACCAGTCGGGTTTGCTAACGCGATAACTCGAGCTTTCTGGTGTAAAGCCCTGGAGCGAGCTTTCATCGGGGTCGCGATTTCTATCGTCACATCGGTGAGACGACGCAGCCACACCAGCCTTATTGTCCCCGCTTTCTCTGCGCTGTGCTGTATCAAACGCCTCCGGGGTTGCGGCAACTGGAGTGCCGGCAACGGGGCCAGCTTGGTGCTGATGGTGATCTCTGACTCTTGGTGGCGATTGCACAGATGAGATTTTTCGTTCCCCATTGGCATGTCTCAAGCCAGTGGTGGCTTCGGGTACGATATCCACATCCAACGAGGAGCAGCGGTCACGATCACGGCGAGAGAGCTCATCGCTTGGCTGAACGTCGTGTGACGGCGCCATGCTGAGGCTGGCCAAGGTGCCTGCTGCAGGGAATGCGACGGAACCAGAAGAGCGTGTTGTCACTATTCGTGATACTTCGAAGTACTTAATGTGTTTGTTTTAGGATTGCTTTAATTGGGGACGCGGTCGAGGGGTGTGACCGAAAAAGCGGCCTAGTCGCGAAATAGAGCAAGAGCTCAGACAATTGCATTGTCACCGGCTTGGGTAGGCGGTTGTTTTAGCCTGTGGCAACTGAGCCCACTGCGCTGCTAGGCTGACATTGTTACCAAAGACAGTATCAGTCTTATGCTCGCATGTTTCCCTCGTAGCACGCCATCATCTTCGTCTGTACATGCAAGCAGCTCAGAGGTTCATGGTCATAGCTTGAAGCTTTTGTGCAGAGATTTGAGTACAGAGAGCATCCTTAGAGTCGTGCGCATTTTACGTCGCAAATTCCCCATGGAGCTGCTGGTAACGTTCTATTACAGCAAACTTAAGGTCTCCAGGCCACGGTTACTCCGGCGCTGTGGCATTTGATATACTACTGCATGTATAGTGAATGTATATAGCCGGTGGCGTACGCTACCAAGCTACCATAGCTACCGTACCTGTCAAAAGTGCTCGGACTCGGACCTGAGCCGCCCTCTCCGAGAGAATGGATGCCGTGCGCTCCCGCTGTCTTCGGCCGTAATCGGCGATCGCATCCTCTGAAAGAGGGGCCGGGCGTCGAATTCGATCAGAATCCATCGGCCTCGTTGGACAACGGCAATGAATGGTGAATATTGCAACCGGGGTGTTGATTGTTGTAGACTAAGCTGTAAACTCGTCTGGGCTGGTCGATGTTATCATGATATAATACTTACCGGGCTTCTTGCGCGGTGGCTAATTATTTTTCTTTAGTTTTCAAGAAGTTTTTTTTTCGTTTTCAGCTTGCGACACCCCCCGGGGTTTCAGGCGAACCGCATCCCGAAGGGGGGCCTTGTAATATTTGAAGGATACAAACGGAGTGGATACGATGTGAATGGCTCGGTGCCCCGTGAGAGCAGGTTTCTGTGGTGCCAACCACCGATGCGCTGGATACGTCGGAGTACCCTTTTTGGAATCATATCACGTCGTACGATACAGTAGATATGTTGGTGGTGGTACCCCAGGGGCGTTCTACGATAGAGATGGCGCTTTTTGGCGTTTTTACTTTCTTTGTGGATGACGGGGCTCCTTAACCCAAAATCGTCGGAATATCATTCTATTTTTGCCATATGCCTTTTACGTATAAATGGGCCACGGGTTTGTTGATCGGATTGCACTTTCAATTAGCTCAAAATCACTTACTAGTAGAGTAGAGCTCCTCAAGTAATCATCATCCTCAGTACAAAAATGCTGTTAATAACAATATTGTAGAATGCGTCCCTACCACGAGGCAGACGCGGGAAGTGTCCAACAAGACACTCAGTATCGTTACCAATAACTTGAACCTCTGTTCACCGTACACTGCAAACCATGCGAACCACCCACAATACACACGAACCGCAATTAGTAGGAACCTATCTTCGCCGGAGTTGAGTCCAACATCGGGGAACTCGCAAAACCCTGCACCTAAATACTGCAAAGTGTCTACAGTAAATCCCATCACCGACAACGATTATTTCACAATCTACAGGACGCAACACCTCTCGTTTTACGCCAGACTCGAAAGAGTAATGGGAGGCAGGCTGTGTTCTATGTATACGTTCAAGTGTGTTTGTGGTTTTTGCAAAATTCGAGCCTAGGTTTACTTAATTCCTCAGTCCTGAAGTATTGTTGTTTGTGCCATCTGGCAAACTCACCGTCCGAAGTTTGGCCGCAAAGAAGGTCTAGTGCTGCTAGGCTGGCCTTCAGCACCTCCGAGGGTAGGGCTGCTAGCTCGTCCGGTCGCAGCAGTGGCCACGAGGCAAACTTGCCGGTGTCCACATCTCCACTCCGCATAATTTTGTATTATCCTCTGCGTCCTGCCTGTGTATACAGACCAGTACACTCCTCTCCCTGGCAACCGGGCATTTTGACAGAAGCAACTAAAACGTTAGAAAACATCGCGATCAGCAAATATGTTACGGTAGTAGACCGCGTATTGATGTCTTGACTGGCCGCCGCCCTACATTATTAAACGCTGTAAAATAAGGCCAAAAGATGCATTAGTGCGCCCTAAGGATCGTTGCACTGTCACAATAAATTGTATGTTTTGGCTGTACGGATACGGTATGTCCAGGTGTTCGATATTATAGCGCTTGCGGACGCATAGCTCACGATGGGGAAGTCAATCTGCCTTCGATGTTGATGCTGCTGTACAGCAGGTCTGCCAGGGCACACTACTACTGTACCTGGTACATACTAAGTGTCCGAACAGCAGCAGCTCTGCAAATTCATATATGCATGTCATAGCTCGGTGCTGCTTGTATCGGTATACAAGCAGCAGCACTACTCGTACTACTGCTTATTGTACAAACTGGGTCGTGCAAATAGAGTTTCGTGTAGATACGCCACCTGTACGCCACCCATATATACGAGAGGGCTTACGGTTCGATGACAATCACGGGATTGCACTAGATACTCCGGAGGGGCTCGGGCTGAAGCAAGTGTTGAAGTCTTAACAAAAGCGACGAGAGCACGTGCATGTGACATGAAGCTGCATCAACCGGCGGTCTTATTTCAAACGATGATGGAGCAACAACTCTACTCTCTGCTGTCGCCATTGAAATTTGAAAATGCGGGTCGAGTTACGGTTAGCTGGTGGGAACACCAGGTGCGTGGTGATCCAGCATGGCTGCTCAGCACACCTCAGCACGCAACCCCCACTGGTTTCTTGCAAGGAGCATTGGCGGGCGTTGGCCTGCCGTAGGGGACTGGACGAAGTACACAGCAGCAGCAGCAGCAGCAGTCGCTAATGCGGCAGTTGGTGCAACGACAATGACGGTGTTATACTCACCGTGGGCTGAGTTATAATACTCTCTAAATACCATTATTAATACGACAACGACCCTTACATTTATGTCCAATTCGGTAGTCGAGACAAACAGATACAGACGGTAATTTTACCAAAAGGACGTGCATATTTCTAGACTATGATAGGAGGCATTCGCCAATGAAGTGGGAATGCGATGCATACAACGCTCGCAGCACGTTAGAGCGTGTTGGACTTTAACATATACGGACTACATGGACCACACCTGACAAGATCGCTGCAGCTCTGCGCGCTGTGGCGGTGCGAAAGTTAGCGAAAGTCGGAAAAGCGTATAGAAAGGTTTCATAAACAATGCGCGGGGTTATATTTACGGGGATGTTTGAATTTCTTCCCCTAGCACACTTCTCCGTACAACCGAACGCAGAACGCACAGCCAAACTCTCAGCACAGACCACAGCGAAGACAGCCACTGCTACGGTACAAGGATGGCTCTGGGCGTAACGACGAGCGAGACAACAGGGCAGCCATGCGTGGTCATCCCGTGAGTGCCGCCTTCCCGCCTCGTACGAACGTTGTCTGTTATTCTTTGCCCGAGAGTTTGTTCATCAGTGTTCGTATCATACGCTGTCGTATCGTCTCGGCTCTCGACAGCAGTAGCAGTCCCTGCTATAGCTTCAGCTGGGTGCGTATGCGGAAAAAATCATCAACGGCAGCTAATAGTGGTGGCCTGCAGTGAACGCCGAGGAAGGTCCTGGGTCCTGAGCTCAAGCCGGCTGGTGATAAAGCGCCGTGCGTATACAAAGTATTCGTTGTTTATTAGATTAATCTGATACCTGGTAGCTGATAAGCTCGAGCTTGATTCTTGATGGGAGATGCTGTATCTCGCCGCATTTTTACCGCGTTACGCCGCGTTCTTTGGACCGTCGTTGTCGTCGTTCAAGCGTATAAAGTAGCGCGTCATACGTATGTGGCCAGGGGTTACCAAAGCTACGTAGGGCATTGTCAGTCAACCGCCATGTGCTCACCCCGGATACATATAAAGCTCCGCCTGGTATTACCCGTAGGCGACGGTGCCCTTACGACCCCGTTCCGTACGATGAAGCGTACGTCAGCTGAGCCGGAGGCACTCTGTGGGACGGGCATATTTACGTCTAAGGGTTAGGCGGCACCAGCAGCCAGAAGCAGCCATCCGGAAGTTCTTCGAATAGTCTGCCGGCACACCAGTACCAATTTTCTCAGCGAGATACCAGTACTACTTTACTCCGCGAGTATCACACTGGTGTACTGGTACTGCTACCGCTGCTGCTGTAATTTCGAGCTACAGTACGGTACGCGACATGTGTTAAGAATTTGGCAGTTAAAAATTTCAGGCTGAGTTTTTATGTACTTTTAAGAATTTACAGCTATTAAATAGGCATTTGTGCTCAGCAAGGACCCAACTCTAAATCCTATATAATAGCCTTTAAGAACCTGTGCTCAACGTTGACATCACAATAAGCCGCGAGCCTTAGCCAAAAATAGGAGATTCTTAACTGCTGTCGCGTACTGTATGCCAGGGCGTGTACAGTGTACACAAACACTACAAGGTACTGGACCTACGAGTATCTTATTTCGGCGACGATACACGCAGCAGCAGCGCAGCATCGGTGTGCTTGTTCGCTGTTCTTTGCTTTTGGGATACAAAGCAAGTCATCTAGAGCAGTACGTGTGATGCTTCTGCTGTTGTGGGCTGCGTACAGGAGGTGTACATTCTGGTCTATCAGGAATATTCCCAGAAGTTTGCCAAAGGTCCGTATTCCACGATTGCCACGACCACAAGGCTATGTTGTTGTTAGGGTTACGGTTAAGGTTAGGGTTAGGGTTACTCGCATAAATAATCGGGTCCGTGGTCACAGGACAGGCTCCAGTCACTCTGGAGTGGATTAATACCCCAGGGAAAAAACATAAAACACACCAAAAGTGGTATACGGAAATATCATAGCCGAAGCAAGTCGTGCATCCGCCAAAATAAATTAAAAGTGAAATCGGAAGTCAGCGTACCTACGTATCCGGCCCATACTGGCACATACGTACAGTATATTGATTGCTGTTCTATTAATGGTTTTTCTGCTCTATTGCTGACAAAGGTTACTTGATGTACGCAGCCTTATATCCACTCTGCAACTCCCCCCCGTTTTTATTGTGTTTTTATAAAATACATGCCACCGTATGTTTTCTCCCACTTATACTCGTCATGCTCGAAAAACGAAACTGCGTACGTAGAACATGCTACTTTTATGCTCTTAACACGCCCCTAGTGTGCCTACTCGAGATAGCATGATGGATACTCCAGGCCTATAACTCGAGGCCTGCGCTTTATGTATGCTTTTGTGCCCTGTCAGGCACTCTAACGGGGGTAGGGTGGAGGTGCAGCTGCACGGATCGACAGTCACGAGCTTCAAGACCTCCAAAGGCAAGAGAGAGAGAGGGAAAATGATCATTTTTTTTTAATTGTTTCAAAATAGGTCAGCTGTGAGTTCGATCAAATTAATACCATTGCAAGCCGTTGTTTCAAATACGTCAGCTGCGAGTTCGATCAAATTAATGTTCGATACTCATATTTGCAAGCTGCGTGATGCTCCGATCATTGCACAGACATCTGTGCAACCAGCATTCAAACCAGCTAAAGAAGACCGTCCCATTTTTTCTTACATATTGTTTTCCATTTTTAACCCCATTCATTTACAGCTAAAAATATCCCACACTATTTCCAAGTAGTTGTCCCGAACACCGTGGGTGCAAGGTGCAAGTCTAATGGCTTCACATGGGAAGCGCATGCATTTTTACAAAATGCTGACGCAGTAAAAAATATTTTTCATCAAATTAAAAGTTTTTTTGCCGGGATCTTGAGGTATCATATCGACCCAAAACCATTGCACCACTGCAAAACAATTTCCCACACTAACTGCTAGTAGCTTACCCTCAAAAACCGAAGTTGCAGTTCTAATGCGATTGTTCCTCAAATGTGGTGGCTGGCTGTAGGCGTAGGCGTAGGATGAGGGCACTTGCTGGCCGCTGCCGCCGGCGACTAATTATATGTCCGGGGTCAGTTTGGAGTCTGGAGGGCCTAGTTAGGCGCGGGTGAGATCAGGCCTGGGTGGGATCCAGGCGCCGCGCGGGAGCAGACGGCTCGTGTGCTTCTCATAAAAACTCTTGGAAAATGTCAAACACTGTCTTGTGTGGTCTTCGGTCAAAAAGAACGAGCTCAGACCCCGCGCAGCCACTGTGTAAAACCCACATCTACTGCACATGTATCTGGCATAGGGTTAGGGTCAGGGTTCTCCCAGAGAAAGAGAGAAAGGCCGACAGAAGGCTGTGCAATAGCATAGAATGCGACACGCGCATATATTTCTCCGCAAGCCACCTTGGGCTTTTTATTAGCAGTGTATGCCTGCTGGGCTGGCCTGCTGCCAACCATTATATAAAACTAATTAAAATACGCCAGCTGTGAGTTCGATCAAATTAATGGTCGATACTGGTACTGCTATTAATTGATGTCCGTGAGTGGGCGAGCTCATTTGCTCCTAGTTAGCTACTCTTGTTAACTCTTACGAGGCGGGTGTGGATGCGTCAAAAAGATTCAGATTCGTCTGGCCTGGCTAAAACTACTACGACTCGTACATATTTACGATGGGTGGTTAAGACATTAACACTCATCAAGGAGGGCGTACGTACATACTTCGTATGCATTGGACTTACATTTTGATATACCTGGTAGCTAAATTATCGTACCATAGACTATCATGCGAGGAACCCAACTATTTACAGTCCATGGACTGCAACACTTGAGTGCAGTCCACGCGCTATCACGGTTAGGGCTAACCAACCCTAGCCCTAATTGTAACCACGAAGTGAGAGCAGGGTGCCAAAAGGGATATGGTCCGGGTAGGATCGGGGTCGAGGTGTTGACCAATCAGAATGGAGGTGTAGTCTATTGGGCACCCCGCTTCACCCATAGCAAACTTAAACGCTATTAATAGCGCGGGCACTGCACTTAAGTTTTGCAGTCCATAGGTTGTAAGTAGGCGCAGTCATGATACGAGTGCGTAATGGCAGAAAGTTAGTATTGTTTCTTGTTCATCGTTCTCGTTAAGCTTACGTCTTAGTGGCGTACAGCTAAAGAGCATGATGCACGAATGCAAGTAAAAAAACGAGTTATCCTGCTGTATACTCCTGTATTTTGGGTACCGTTTGAGTTAAAATGTAATTGTGATATGCCGGTTTGATATAAATGTGAGATATACATTTTTAAAAACGTTTTAGTATAACATTATTGACTCCGAAAGATAACTATTGAATTTAAGCCATTACTAACGCGATGTCGGGTAGGTTCAAAAGGGAAAAAAAATAAGAGCATGTGTATGATTTATAGATAAAGAAAATGAAATAGATATGGGCTTGTGTTAGTTGTACCGCACAATTTGTTGATGAGTATGAGTTCGTTGTTGTAAAAAAAAATAAAAATGTAACCCTTAAAAGTGGTTATTAAACGCTCATATGGAATTACTTTGTGTTTAACGTTAGTTAATGACTAGGTAAATTACGGGGTATTACAGTACCTACCCGTTAGACTGGATTCGTCCCGAATCCAAAGTGGTGGTAGTGATTGAGGTTGACTTATCGAATAGATGGGGATAATTGGCACGAATTTGATGAAATCAATAATCCAAAAGACACAAATTTATTGTTTGGGGTTAGTCGTGTGAATCAGTGCGACCCGGAAGAATTTAAGGCTTAGTCAAACAAATTTTTAAATGTAAATAAGACAATTTTACGAAAATTAATGTTTATTCGTTTCTTAACATACAAAAATTTGATAAGGTTGGACTAGATTAGATATATAATTTAGTAGTGTGGGTTTTTAAGCATGGTGTAAATAAAAGTAACTTCACAAAAATTTACACTTAGTCGCAAAAGTTTTGATATAGTTTTGACCAGATAATTTTTAACCCTACAAAATGAGTATTTTGGAAAAGAAATATTTTTGAAGTCGGTATGAACGCGTTTTTAAAGAAAGATTTTTGAAAGTGTAATTATCAAAGATGAAGGTATAGATGAGTATGGCTTTTCTAAAGGTTTAAGGACAAGATCTAGTTTCCAGTGCTTGGTAATATTTGGTGGCTAACTATTGGGTAAATTTTATAGTTGGGGTACTTAATTCATTTGGGTAGTATAGGGGTGTATCATGGCTTATATTGTTGCGCTAGTAGTCTGAAATGAACGAATCAATCGAATATTATGTTGTGGGTGTTTTCCTTGGTTACAAGTGAGAGTTGTGTATCGATAAGGGAATCTAATCGTAAGGGGCGAGTGGGTAACTTGTTTAGAGGTGAAACAGCGTCAAGACTTGGTGGGTTGTTATCTATAGTTTCTGACAGAGGTACGTGATTCCTTGCTAGCGTTTAGTTTATTTCCAAAGAAAATGTTGGTTACTCTGTTCGTGAGGCAATAGCATAAAAACACTTTTCATAGAAGTAACTGGTCCATCAGTTGATTTGTAAAATTATTTCATAAGATAGTTTGTAAAAACAATTTATAGAGTAATAGAAAAACAATCTATTATTTGCAAGATAATAGAAAAATTGTAGTATAGTTTGTGATACAACAAATCGGTTTATATAGTAACTTGTGAAATGAATTGTAAAATAGCCTATAAAACATTTGGAAAAGAGATTCATTGTTTATAAAAGAACCATAAGGCTGAAATTTTAATTTAAAATATAGTAGTAAAAACATTTCATAGAGTGTATTGTAGGATAGCTGAAAATAGCTTGTAAGTTACTAGTGGCACATTGTATTATTTTATAAGATGGTAGAAAGGTAGATAACCGGTATTCCCAAGGAATGAGTGAAGGATGTTCTAAAGCTAGTGGTTCAGGTTGCTCCTTAAGGACTTAAGGCATAACATCTCTACTGAATAGGGAGTTCGGCAGTTCAGAGTATGACCCTGAAGGAGGGTATTGATTGCTACCAGCAATCAGTTGGCTGTCTCAGTAGTGTACTTAGTACTTACGCGGAAAGTACAACATTGGTTGAGTGTAGGGTTTGAGATGGAGTACTGTAACATAACCCGTAATAGTAATTATTAATATATGTTAAGTAATGTTTAAATAG
>JBBMKB010047560.1:0-16044 GCA_037833945.1 Alaria marginata | reverse complement strand
GCAGGGTGTTGGTGGGCCTAAAATTGGTGGATCGCTTCGCTCGAAAATCAGCAGAAGGGAGATGTGTGTTGGTGGTATCGTGTTGGCAGGGTGAGGTGGCTCGCTACCGCTCGAAAATCATCCGACGGGAGATGTGTGTTGGTGGTAGTGTGTTGGCAGGGTGTTGGTGGGAGTAACTCGAAAATGTTTGTTTTGATTTTTAAAAACGAATTGCAACTAACGAACTTGGCACTGCCATCCTGTCCGGCTCCATGCGGACCCCATGACTTGTTTTGAACTGTCCGGTACTGGCAGTGGTCGTTTGTTGCGAACTGCAAACGGGCAGGAACCTACATTTCTCTGAATGTCAGATGTTCTAAAAACGCAAGTTTCGTATTGATCAAAACGCGTGCATGCAGAAGGTTCCAGCTTCTGATAAACAAATCGGTGAAAAAATCTCGCACTTGTCGCATTGCGAATTATTAGGACCCACAAGAGTGACGTGCCCGTGGAAGGGAGTTCGACTTGTTGACCACGGCACCCATACAGCTCAACATGTACTATTGGGGGTTCGCCTTCACAACTCGCATGGGCAGGAATTGTTTCCTGAAAATCACCGCACACATCTATGACTCACAGATTGAAACTACATCCGTAACGATGAGTACAAGATGGTTATGAACGTACGTCTCTTTAGTAATATTCCCCCTGTTTGTACGCTATATCAATCACAACATGTGTTTCGGGAAAATACTAAACTGTTGTTGTCATAGCCCCACATGCGAACGCAGCATTGCAAGTAGAGGTGGAACCAACCGTAAATGCTTGAGTGAAAAGTTGGGGCAACGAAAATTGTTTCACGAAAATAAACATTGAGTAGAGATATCCTAGGAAAAGACGACTAAGGCCACCGACCTATTCTCCGAGTCCACATAGGCCAGTCAATATAGTTAATAGCATCCCATACACTGCTAAACAAATGATCCCAAGGAGGGTTGTGGATATTGACTGTCGGTCCCGTGCCTGCCTGTTCGTTTCCTTCCACTACTACCCCATGGTGGAAGCTAAACACGTGCGCGCTACACGAGTGAAAGGCTGTCGCGAGCTATATTCTGCGGCGAAGTATAAAGCCCCCCTCGTAAATGTTGCCGTTTGATATATTACTCCGTTCCCCACTGGCAAGCTTTGAGAGCGCATGCTCTCAAAATCAAGACATTTAGACTGTAGCTTGATGGTATGGACAGGTAAATTAGGCGAGGTTACGCCTTATCCACGAGATCATACGATTTCTGGGTGAAACCTCGTTAACCTGGTAATCGCCAAACTATGTAGCCGGCAACAAATCTTACACTACCGATGTACGAGTGGGCTGCAAAATTTGCCAAGGCGATGAACAACGGGATTTTAGTGTTGGTTGTCTATTTTCGAGGTGAACGACCGAGCACAACGTTCAGCATGCTCGCAAAGTCCGGCCTTTTACAGGATAGTACCATACAGCGCGATCGGCATGTCAACAATCCTTCAGAGTGAAAAACGAGATATGCGAACGTTGCGGTTCAAACAGGATTATCGCCGCGAAACAGCGAACCACGCAGTAGGTAATATTACACTTACCCCGACGACGTACCCATATCGCCAATCTGCCGTGGCTCAAACCTGGTAGGACTTAGGTCGGGGGATACAGCGGCTCCACCAGGAAACCAACACGAAACATATTTAGCCAGAACGCCACAGTGCTCACTGCCGAGGTCGCCCAGGCTATGTGCCATATGCACGTAGTCATAGTCCATGTCTAAGCTGTCTCTCGCTGTCTACTTTCGTGTTTTCTCTACCAACGATTTTTATTGATTTCTAGCGAACCCGAAATGAATACTGCCGACACAACAACACACCCACTCAGATACAATACACCTGCTGTAGTAAAGCCTCCGATTTCATCGCTGTGATACAACGTCAGGCAGGGCTGTTTACTTGGTGCCCTGTGTTTCGGGTAAGATATATTTGGTACGGCCGTACTTGGACCGTCTTCGAGCTACTCGTGACAACATTCGTTGCTGGAGACTTCCGTGCTATTACCGAGTCTGTGCACCGCACCACTTCTTTTGTCCAAAAGGAAATGTGTACAAATTAATTGTGCCGATCAAACTTAACGTTAGTGTTTAATACACCTGTATGTGGTCTAGCTGCACCTTACTCGGACCTGCCATCATAAGCCGTTCGCCTTTTTGGCATAATCATATAAGTCCGTTCGGTGTGGTGTGTTTGCATCGTTGACGTTTTTCTACTGAACCCCACTCACAAAAGCTCTGTTTAAACCAAACATCGGACACCTTACGCTAACTACTTGAATGCAACGGCACAGCTTACACATACAAGCACTAGCAGCACACGTCTCTAGATGCCCTGTGTAATATAATTAAGCGTCCCGTGGCGTGCGGGTTATCGCCCCCCTATACAAGCCATGACCTGCAAAAAAAACACCTGGATTCAATCGCTCCAACTAGTACTCATACCCCGACTCCGGCTTCCATTCCACGACCTCGCTAGAAGGGTATTAACTTCCTTTGCCAGTCCGACTAAAGCCTGTTTCTATTTCCCAAACGCTTATTTTCTTGTATACCATCACGAACGGCAGTCAGGTGGTTGCCCCGAAAAACTTCGATTTAGTAGACTTTATTATATTTACAGATGCTAAACTCGGATTCTTTAAATTTGCGGCTCATACGTCTAGCTCGTGAAGTATATGTTCAGCGCACAAGGCATCCCCCGTCATCATCCGAGCAGGCCTCTTCAACGAAGTTTCTATGCAGTCAACCGACCACTGTGCGGACAAAGCGTAGAAAAACTGTGTAGTCGCCCCCGATCGGAATAACGTGTAGGGAGGGAGAAGGAGAAATAAAAACTGCGAGCATAATAGGTTGCACTAGCTAACAAAAAAAACGTGAAAGCACAAACTTAGACTAATGCAAGTTGTTACCGCCTGAAACACAGTTGACGTTCGCTCCCCGGCAGTCTTCACCGCACCGACCAACTTTCATTTCTAGTTCAGATCAATATTATTGGGTGGCGTACGTCGGGTATCGCCTGATCTTTCTTCCTGCCCGCGTGCGCAGTTGTTCCCCCCCGACCAGTACGGAGTCGTCTGTGTCAGATGTCCGTCAAGCAACAGCGGAATGATACTATTGTAGCAAGCTCTTCAGATTGCGGAGGGATCTCATGGTTTCTTTTCGAACAGGCCTCCTACATTATGGTGCTGTGTACAGTAGTATCATCGGACTACTACCAGCGCTCGCATGCATCCTCCGGTTGTCCCAGTGACGGTCGTGTCTGTCGTTGGTGTCCACAACAAAGGTTATATTAAATGGGTTTGACACGTGTCTACCCGTCGCAAAATTTGTCTTTGGAGCTACTACTCTCCCCTTAAGATCGAGTTTCCCCTGAACGCGCCCTGCATGTTTGTGGCTCTTACCGTCACATATTCAGCACTAATTAAGTATCTGCATGCGTAAAACATGATGTCCGCAACACATAACAATCATCGCTCCTCGATGTTTCCGAACTTCCTCCATTACGCCACGACAGTAGAAACACGCTGTGTATCGTGTCTAGGTGGTCCCCCTTTACCCGTTGACTGACTACCGTCATATCCGGATTATTCTCGTGTTCTACGAAACGATATACTGCGCCTTGCAGGGGTCGGCCCATGGATTGAATAGGGTTTGTATCCACCCTATTCAACGATGCTGGTACCCGATACATACCCATAATTGAAAACATGGGTCAAACGATCCCCTCCAATTTGATTAGTCGACACGTCCAAATATTGTTAACGCTGTCTCTGCCACGACAGCACCTCTACGGCGTGTTTTTATTCGTCTGATCCATGGTTGATACATTTCCACTCTTGGTGCATCCTATCGCCTGTGATATGACACTATCACCTACTGTAGCTAAGTACCGGTTAATTTGCTTTCGCAGAAATACAAAACTTTAGGTCGACAATGACAATTCCAGCACATTGTTAGAAACGTGAGTGTATCACGTTAATGAACGCTTGCTTAACTTGCTTCGCAAATCTAATAGCAGTCAAAAAATAAAATAATCGCCAGGGATGCTACCGGCGTATATTTCCCAGTCCAGGTTGGGGGGACTTTTACAAACTTAACGTAGAAATAGGAAGTTTATTGCCCTTGCGTACCAGTACACGTCGCAACACGTTTGAACTCACTCTAATTCTGCGACAGAACCCAACCTCCTTTGATTCACGAATTTAAGTACGTTTTCGGGCTGATCTCGAGTAAATCACTGATGTAAATTGTAAAATTTTTCCCCAACGACATAAACAAGATTGGCAAAACGTTCGTTATAAGCATTAACCGATAGACTTATCGAAGCGTACCCTATTCTCCGACTTCATCCCGTCGGTCCACCTGGTATGTTTGTGCCTTTCAAAAACAGTGTTCTCTCAACACCACGGAAAGCCCAAGAATACGCATGCATGCGTGTTCCCGATAATCGCTTGGAATGCATTGTTGACTTATACTGCTGCAGGGCTCAACTCGTCAACCTAGAGTACTGCGTATACATCGGGTCAAGACGGGGCCACATTCCACATTTCGTGCCCCAAACCTTCTGCAGAGTTCACCTGTCGTATTGTCGAGACCGCGGATATACATCGATGTCCCCTTGTAGCAGAAGCCCCCCACACCCTGGCATGCTGAGTTCAGACCATTCCAGACTGTATAAGCAGCACGTCGCGTCATCACTATCGGCATGTTCGACATGTGTTGGATTGGCACAAAACACAAGCAGTCTTCCGCTCGACCGTTTCGAAGACTTGTTTTGCAATTTTTCCCTGGCTGTCTCTGCGCCCAACCTACAGGTGCCATATGGGTTACGTCCTCGAAGGTCAGCATCCTCGGTAGCACTATCTTTGCCAGCAACACTGGGAATTCAGGCGGAGGTGAGCGAAGTCGACTAGCGTCAATTGACTGGAAAACATTGAACACGACTACTACAGCATTCGTTTACGCCGCCATCGATCATTTAAAGTGTAGGTAATGGGTTGGATGAGGCCTCTTGCGACGGTTGGGGTTTCTACTCAAACTTGCCTGTGTTCGTTGGGCTGTCATTTGCCACCTACCGGGGCGCTGCGTGGTCTCACTTATACATGCTTCTACGTTCAGCTACATCGTTAGGCGTACCTCCGCGTGCACGTGGAGGGACCAATGTAAATACCGAAGGCAGTGGCAGCCCCCACACGGTCGCGCAGTCGTGGTCATGTTGTCCGTTTGACGCTGGGGGGCTGTGACCGCTTGTTTGACTGGATCCAGTGGGTCGCTACTGTATCTGTTTTCTAGCCCCCGAGCTTCGTGATCGCGCCTGCTGCCACATCCGCCGAGTTATTGTGCACATGAATCTCCCACATGCGAGGAGCGCACATTAAAGTGGTCGGACACATCGCCGCTCGCAGGTGCCGCAGAACCGCTTCGTGGTTATCCACATCGGCTCGTTGTTGAGGTTGCCGCTGATCGTCGACAGGTAGCGCACTGAAGTATAACGGAAACTAGCTGAAGAATTTTGCATACGTGGATTTGCCGAAGGTTCTCTGCCGCCCCCCTAACGCATCTCGTCGGGTCGGGGAGATATATCGGATATACCGGTAATCCGCCGAGATGCCTTATTGCGTGGACGCAGATTATGTAGACGCTGACCGCGCTTCGCGTAGTTCGACACCGTTGTGTCGTGCAACGGGTTGCCAGCCAGGACTATCTAGTATCGAAAACCTGCGTGTTAAGACAGCAACCTCACCGAACCCCTGCTTCCAATACCCTCGGAGTCTAATGCTGAGGCATCGAAATTTACCAATCCCACTTGATACTTCTCCATTTACCGGTTCGGTTAAACGAGCACTTTGGTCGTTTAACAGAGGTTAGGATGCATGGCGCACGTGTCGATACGCTGCGAGCATGACAGCGCTTGGGAGCAAAATTTACAGTCGGTAACGGCCGTTGTTGAACTTTTGAAGCCGCTGCGGTCGCTTGTTACCCACCGGTGCATTTTTGCTACGCTACCGTTAATACCTGGTTGCTGATTTTATGTCTGTTACCGGGTACTATTCTTAAAATACTATCAGTGGTACGATTAGAGCCCCGCGCTAATAGATTACCGTTGCGGCTTCGTTATCGTGAAATCCGTCACTGGTGTTGGGCCCCTGTCTTCGGTAGTACATGGTAGATCGTAACATATATCGAACTCCTTCCTTACCGACGTCACACCTAGGGGTAGTTCATAACAAGTCACGCAGTGTATATGTGCCGCTGTTAGTTCGCGGAGTCATCCCACGGTAGGGGTTAACCCTTCCGTTCCTGAGCTCGTAGCACCGAGATTTTAATATCTCAACTCAAACATAACTTTGACGACATCCGTTCGCGGAATCCCACCAATATTTCTATCCGTTAGTCGTAAAAACAATCTACTCGTACAATTATCATACCAACCGGTAGGTTTGAGCTTGAGGAGCTCAGCCCATTATAGACTTTTGGCCTAAAACGTGAGACCCCTACCGTGCGATGACTCCGCAGTTCTGCTGCGGCTGCTTTTTGTGCCGCTTGCTGTTGCGCGCTGCCGTCCGGAGCCAGTCACAGCCCTCGCGCCCCTCAACTACTGTTGCTGCTGCTGCTGCCAGTTTTGTTTTAAGCTGTAGGAAGGAATCGCTGCGGGTTATGCTGTAGCAATATGTAAAGGACTAGATCACATTATATTTAATCAATTTCACTGACATTATATTCACGATAACGTCGGGCTCCGCGCTTGTTAAAATTAAAATACAGTATAGAGGAGAGGATTTCCTCAGGTTCTGGTCACGACCGCAACAACACTTCAACTCTTGTCTTGGGTTGCGGGTACACGCGCCAGGCGGAGATAGGTCAGACGGCAAACCAAGCGGGTAGACCGTTGGAAGATGCCTCGAGAGCATGAAGAGGTGCTTCGACAGAAGGCCGACAGGAATATTTTTGCCGGAAGGAAGCTCATTTGCCCGCACCTCCGTCAACTGAATCTACGGAGACACTATAACGTTTTTAGTACAAAAATATACGTATCTAACACTCTTGGAACGGT
The DNA here is from genome assembly GCA_037833945.1 of Alaria marginata. Classification (NCBI taxonomy): domain Eukaryota; class Phaeophyceae; order Laminariales; family Alariaceae; genus Alaria; species Alaria marginata. The sequence goes on along the minus strand of JBBMKB010047560.1, from coordinate 8,943 downwards.
CATGGCTTTTACGCTCTTCACAAGATGTGATAGAGTCACGGTCATTGGTGTACCTGTGACCCATATCGCCGCCCAATGTTTGAACGCGTTTACTGGCGAACCAGGTACAGTTGTTGACCATTCCCGGAGGGAGACATGTTATCCGGCTCTCCATCAATCTAGAGCATTGTGTTGTACTGTGGTAGTTGATACCTGGTATGTATGGTTTCGCCTGGTGAGCTTCTGGTCATATCCCAATGCATGGTTCGTGTATATGCATAATGTACACAGCTTTAGTATCAACGAATCTCGCCAATACGCACGAGTTTACGCCGCTCGTCTATGCACGCCCTTGCGAAACTACTGGTCGAACGCTTCTCACCCTATCACTTGCTACGTCAGAGTGCCGCCGAAGTGTGTATCTGCACTGTGTACGTCTCTGAACTCTATAGCACTTGTCAGGAAGTGAAGTGCTATATTTTCGTGCTAGGTACTCCCACCCGAAGAAAACGATGATGTCCAAATTTGCAATAATCCCAGGACCTCGGCTGTTGGGCTGCAGCAACCAAGTATTCAACGATTTGACTCAATACGTGGGCACTACTCCACGAACGAACATACCCAAGCAACCACCAACAACGGCTCGTGACGGTTGAAACTCGCATGTCAACACGAAACACTAATGACGAACGAGATCCAGCTGGGAAAAACTACTAGTTCGGTGGTCTAACGATACGGACGACTCCTACAGGTTATAGATATCAGAGATGGTACTCAATACAGCAGTAAAATAGTATGCCCATCTCTTCAATGCTTGATAACACATGGTATCTGTTAGTACGAACAAGCAACCGCACGGCCTCATTCGTGTGACAGCATTGCTGTAAGCGCTCAAGTACATATCAGGAGTAGCTTGATAGTGTACCTACCTGGTACCGGTATACCTACAGTGATACTTGTTAGTAGTTATTATTTCTCGTCACTGGATAGCTATACGCCGGTATACACGCTATACCACAGGAACCATTTGGTTATTAGCCTCGTGATAAACGCGTGAACGTAGTAGCGACGGGGACATTGGGGATCAAGATATTACCACCCCGGCTACAACGACTTGCCTTGTCATCAGCGAACGATATTTCGAGACCAAGATCGTCTGCTGTAAGAAGAGAGGATCGAGTTCGAAGTACTACTGGCACTTCTTCGACACCGAGTCAAGAACTCGCCATTTCCACTGTTACTAGCATCAGCACGGACCTGACTGGAATTCCATCACGAGCCCTACGATCAAGATATCTGCTGGAACTCGGCTGGAAAGCTGTTTTTTATTGTATGGAGGAGACATCAATCATAGAACTTTTATTCGTTGTAGCGTGAGTGGTGCGGTACTAGGTACTGATTGCGTAGAGGGCCCGCACAGCGTGGTCAAAACTACTGCTGTAGATTGAACCGCTGAACTGTCACTAGAGGTCTCTAAGCCACCACTGCGTATTACTGCTGCCGCGCAACATTAGCTTACAAAAATCTCGAGCAAACCTCGAGTACGTGAGCGAAGTAGTACGATTGACTACCTGAATGTAGAGGGTTCTACACGGGGCATCCCACAATAAGTGCGGCACTGCTGTAGTTTGGATTGCTGCAACTTGTGTGAGACTCCCAGAGCTATACTGCGTTAGAGGTTATACAATCACCTCCGCTGTGTCTTTTAGATACGCACTACACAACTCTCGAACTAAACTCGAGTATACATGCTGTACGACGGCAACAATTTCGCGATTATGATTTGAGAGCTCTGTTGTTGGTCGTAGTCTACACTGTGGATCGTTAGCCTTGGGACCCACGAGCGACAGCTGGTACGGAAGCAACTCCACCACAACATCGGTACTGCTGTATAGTTGAGAGCTCTGCTTTGTACGCTGTTTTACGTTGGATATCATAAATTGGCAAAGTCTCGAGACCCTCGAGAAAATGGCAACATCACCTTCGTCCCGGAGATCTGCTGTACGACTTCAACACCGCGCAGTCGGTTCGACTACTGACTGTAGGTATCTAACAAGACCGCTAGGCGAAGTAGTTCCTATCAGCATGGGGTACGGCAGCGGCAACTTTACCGACACCATTGCAGGACTCCCGAAGTCGGACGGCAGGAGGCCAGGCGATTTCCGAAGTTGGTATATGAAGCTTGCGGCAGTACTTGGAGTAACACGTCGAGATATTGGAAGCATGATTAAGGGGAACACCCGACCGACCGAAGACTCGGTTGGCACAGGGATCTCCCATGCGCGCCCATTTACGCTTGGGGCGCAAGCTACTCTCGACACGGACATGCCCGGGTACGATAGGGCCAACGAGGACCTCTTCGCTGTCCTTTCATTCCTGACCATAGCCCTGGCGTCCCAACTAGTACTCAAGAACGAGGACGAGACCGGAATAAGCGGCAACGGGCAGAAAGCTCTGCAGAAGCTAAAGGCCAAGTACAACAAGGTCACCGACGAATCATCCGCGCAACCATGGAAAGGCTGGTCAACTCCAGCATGGAACCCGGGCAAGAATCCGGACTACTACTTTATGGAGAAGATACTGGCGCGTTCTGAGCTCGAGAAGGTGGACGAACCAATGTCCCATCGGAGGTTCAAGGACATTTTCGTCCAACGTTTTAGTGCAGAACACAAGGATATATATAGTTCATGGTGCATCGCGACCCCACCTTTGACATTGACCAGATGCAGAGCACAATGCGTCACGTGTACCTTGACGACCTGTCACGTACCGACAAAGCAAGAAGGGCGATTGCTGGTCGTGGCATAGCCATGACAGCGGAAACATGGACCTGCTACAACCGTGGCAAACAGGGGCACTACGCGTGAAACTGTCCGAAGACCAAGAAGAAGAAAGCTTCCTGTAAGGCCCGAGCCAAGGGCGTGGCTGGACAAAAGTGGTGCTGTGTACACGAGACCACTTTAACAAGGACGAAGACTGCTACGAGCAAGAAACACCGCGCCCATCGAAGGAACCAGTGGCTGGCAACAGCGGGTGGGATTTGCACCCCAACGGCGACAGATTTACGATGTTAGTGGACAGCGGCGCGTCGGACCACTTGGTTGACGATGAACTGATTCCAAGACTGCGGCACAGCATGAGGAACTACAAGACGCTGAAGGAGCCGAAGACCATCGTTACCGCTGGTAACAAGAGGGTATTCGCGACTGCAACTGGCACCAGCTGGGGACGCATCATCGACCAGGCTGGCCGACCTGTTTCAGTTCGCATCTCAGGTATGATCGTTCCTGGACTCGGACGCAACCTCTTTTCCCCCATCAAGGCAATGAAGTCTGGGGTAAGAACCATAATCGAGACGGGGAACCCCTTTTTGCGGTTTGGCAGCAACACTTCGCCTCCGCTGATCCAAGACCCGGAGGGCAAGGGTTTGTGCTCGTGTGATATCTCTTCACGCTGTGGGTGACACGATCGAGACGACATCAACACCTGCTTTAACCCCTGCAGCACACGCAAGCAACAACACGCCTGACGAGGTAACGGTTGGTGAGACTAAGCACCAACGAGCGAAAATCAAGGGAAGCGCGCCTGAGGAAGCTACTGTCGCTGAGGCGGGGCACCACCGTGCTCAAGTCCAGGACAGGCTACATGAGAACGCGAGCATCCTTCAGCGAGATAACAAGTCACCGACAACAGCCGAAGCGTCACCGACGGGAAATGATGTATCTTGGCCAGGGCGAGGAGCGTCGTGGACAGGAGCTCGATCATCTTCACCAGGAGCTGCAGCGACATTGTCCGGAGTATCGACCGCAACTTCGCCTGGGGTCGCACCTTCTACATCGACTGGGGTCGCACAGGATGTACCGCATCATGTGACCGCCAGTACGGGATCAGGCACATTTTCGGAAGGCACCTTCGAGGTAGCGTACGGCAAGCTGCCACCTGCTCAGCTCTTCGTGGACAGAGCACCGCCGGCAAAACCTCCGGATAAGCGTGCAGATTTCGCCTACATTGATAGTGGCCCATGTCGGGTCTCGGAGGAGGACAGCAAGTTGATCAAAAATCCCCAATGGTATCACTGGATCGCATCGCACATCAGAGCAAGTGCATTCGGAATCGCTGGATCAACTTCATTGTGGATTACCGGATCATCAGCTGGATCGACAGCATCGCATGGGAACATTGGAGTCGCTGGATTATCGCCATCGGGACCACCGCACCACCAGCTGAGTCATCATCACCAGGGGCCGACGGATCGACAACATCCGCTTCACCCGGGATCGCACCAGCTGCTGTTGAGCTACATCTTGAAGACAAGCTCAACGACGAGACTGACCAACAGAAGGAGGAGGTTCCCACGCTGACCACAGCGGAAGAACAACCGTGGGCAAACCGCGCGGCAGAACCTGCGAGTTTGACACAAGAGGACAGAGAGCCACTGGCGACATCGACAGACTTCGTGTACACTCGCAAGCCAACCTCAGGCTTATTTTTCCTGGTCGGAGGGCCATCGACGTCGCGGCCAAGACGCAGGCACTGCCTGCCAAATCAACAATGGAGGCGGGGCTGATGACGGCAATGAGTTTGGAGGGAATGGAAGCTACCTACCTCTTCTACTTCAAGACCAAGTTGAGCCTCAAGTCTTACGCGACGGACAACAGACCAAGCACATCTGACGACGCCCGCACCCACAAGGTCGAGCCATCGGAAACGTGAAATGCATAATCTCCTTTACCGAAACCGTACGTAGAGTGTCGCATGTTCTCTTTGTACGGGGCGAGCAGACACAACGACCGATGTTGTGCATGGTTTGGAGATTGCGATAGGTCGAACAAGTATTTTCCACTGGATAGTTGAATCGTAAATTTGACTACGCCATCTCCGGTATTTCAGGATATTCGGCAGGAAAATCCGACACCTGAACAAGTACAAACAGAATATTAACATACACGAGAGGTGATGTCTCTCCAGAACGAGTAGCCTTTATAAATATGTGTATCGCTGGCAGTGCCCCTTTGTTCCTTTGTTTTTGGGCAGCAGAAAGACTGGTAGGCTGTTCGCTCTTATGCTTGTCGCGGAGTGATGAACATATTCACTGTTTGGGAATACTGTAATACAAACATATTTCGTTCTTTAGTTGATTAACTGACCGGAATATGGTTCACGTCTATTATTATATCCTAGAATTGGGAATTTGTAAGCAATACTGCAGGAACATGCAGAAGCACGTATAGTAATAACAAAGCAGGATTTTTTCATGTCCTGTTGTTTTGTGGTCACCCCTTGGGTATTTTAGCAGAATGAGTTGGCTCTACATAACGTTTTGGAAATATTTTCCCCGCAACACTTATCATCGTTGTTGTGTGCATTTTTGGAGTTATGGCATGTAACGCAGAAGTAACGAGTACATTGTGACTTAGGTGAACCTCGGAATTCAACTCAATTCGATGTGTTAGGGCATCGAGGCGTCGTATTAGAGATGGTACTCAATACAGCAGTAACAGAGTATACCCATCTATTCAGTGCTGGATAACACATAGTATCTGGTAGTACGTACAAGCAACCGCACGGCATCATTCGTGTGCCAGCATTGCTGTAAACGCCCCGAGTACTTACCAGTACGTAGCTTGATAGTGTACCTGGTACCTGGTACCGGTATAACTAGAGGGATACTTGTTAGTAGTCATCATTTGTCGACACTGGATAACACGGAGGAATTCTCTGTAGCTTATGTTCAATAGTTGTACCCTCGATATATCCAATAGTGATCAATCAGAGTCAATTACCAAGCCAGTAAAGGTATGCAGGACAATTAATACATTGTCGTACCTTGGGTCTACTATACCGACACAAGAGTTCCTCAGTATACACGTGTGGAATAACATTCCACACAAGTACACACATACATATGATGCGGAATAGTGGATAGGTGTATAGAGACTGCGTCCAAGATCGGTCACGATTGTTGTTGCATTATTAGACACAAGGTATTGTTGTTGCGCTCTCTGTCGCAAGGCGTCGTGGGAAGTGCATGCTGCTAAATGCAATCATCAACATCTTCAGAGGAACAGGTGCGTTTGCACGCGCACACTCTCCCACTCTCTTCGTTTCCTCATCATCATCAGCCTCCTTTGGAGCACATACATTAATCAATATTGGCATGGAGTTGCCAATCCTATTTTGTCTCTTCTATTGAGTCGTTCATACAAGTTTGCCTCACAGCGACTGAAGCGTTCACCCTCAACGTCAGGCTGTATCTTTTCCGGTCATCGGCAAGCGGGTCTGATCGGGTACACACCAGCTATGCGCTGGTATACACGCTATACCACAGGATCATTAATCTAAACGGTGGAGGGGTGGTACTGAAGTTTGTATCAATACGACTGAGCAACGACGTCTCGTTTACTCTTGTTGTTGTTGGCGAGATTAAACGCGTGGGAATCTTTTTGATTTAAATCCTTGTTTGATACGCTCTTATCATCTCCTGGCATTGAGGCACGATGTTTACGGTCTCGGAATGCCCAAACTGCATGGTTTATCCTTAACGAGGAAATGATATAGACAAGTAGCCAGTGAGGCTTTACCAAGCCCACGTTTGTGACTTCCGATAGTTTCAATAGTAGAGGGATCGATTTGCACGGTGAGCACAGAGCCGTCAAGGTCAGGTACCAGTAATGTTACTAAAAACATGTTACCGAGTTCTGCGCTTTTGTTGTTGTTGTTGTTGTTGTTGCTTTTTTCTTCCATCCCATCTTTTACCTTCGCAATTTGTCTTTCTCCTTCTCTCTCCCTAGACGTATCTCAGATCCGTGGTCACTAAGCAGGCGCTTCTCTCTCTCCCCACTACGATACGCGCCTTCATTTCCATCTCGAGAAATATCAAGCACTTTCTTCCCTCGTCGACCTGACACTAATTGTGCTTACTCACGCCGTAAGGCGCTTTCCGCTGTTGGTGTCTCAGAAAATGAAATCTGCGTAAGCAGTTTCAAACTCACGACCCCAACCTCAGCAGTATTCGAGGTTAACCACTAGACCACCGGGGCGACCGGTCCGGTACTGAGCTGAACGCGTCATTATGGAATGCCTTAATACGACTTTAAAGAACGGATGTTTTCGCAAGTTTACCAACTCTCGCAACACGATATATTACGTGTAATAGCTGTGAACGAACAGTGACGGGACCACGCCAGGGACTAATTCGTTTGAGTTTGAGTCCATCACCAACGGTATAGAGACGTTGTACTTAGACTTCATCCACAGGGTGGTACTGCGGAACAGACAATGCCTTATAGGATTCTGCCTGCCGGCCGGTACGTTCCTATAAATTGCAACGGTCAATTTCGCACGCAGAGTTGCAATTGTTCAACGGTACGACGGGAATATTACTATCGTGTTCCAGAACTAGACGCACACGTTACGCCGATGTTGTTGTCAACGAGTGAGGAAGCTCTACGGCCAAACATTTAAAGGTGAGGGGTTTCCATGAGCGTCTTGTTGTTAGTGGTGTCGTTGGCAAGCTGAAATAACGGTAATAATGCTGCCCATTAGTCGTATTTGACTGTTGTGCGCATCACCAACATATCATGCATTGTACTATGCACACGCTCTCACACGTCGTTGCCTTGTGGGCGATACGCTGAATAGCGCGGCTTTTTCAACCAAACGGCCGCGTGCGTTTCTTGGACGAGTTCGTTTTGAAGTTTACTACCTTGGTCTGATTGCAAGGTTTCGGGTGCAGACAAAACGGAAAATGCACGTTCTACAAGAACGCGGGGCGATTTTGTCGGTTGATGTTTTACTAATCGCGACTAAAACGAGAAAGTGAAGCAAGTTGTCTATCACAGACAATACATTCTTCGAGATATTTGACCAAGAGTTGTACCCTACAAAATCAGTAGCCACACGTGGAAACGGACGGGAGACGTGACGGTTACCAACAAGTATTTTTGGTGTACGGTGCGAAGTCTTGCAAAGTTGGCGCGATGAACAGCACTTCATGTGCTTTGGTACGTCTTTGGACATGGTGTGCCACCAATAACGATGTTGGATGTTATCGAGCTCAGCTTTATAATAAAAATGATCTACAGACGCCGGTAGGTCTTGACGCGAATACATAAGTCATTTCCGTACGGATGTGGGCACTACGGGTTGGTCGCGGAACGAACTGGGGTTTTCCAGGTACCTGGGCAAATACGACCGGCATAATATGGTTTAGTTTAAAAATAAATGTCTCATTCTGGTCGTTGTTTCTCCGTCCGGAACGGGACCGGTAACAGGTGCTTTCATGTATTCGATATACAGACCGAAGTTAACACTCTATTTTTGCAGTAATACTTCTAGGTCAAGCACCGGAAACAGAGACGCTGCACCAGAAACCAGTTAACTGTCATTTTGTACTACTGTAGGTGTACGTCTTCGATGTTTTGCGAGGAGACTTGATAACCACGTGCGCCAGGTACTCGGTATGGCCAATCCCCTCGGAGCTTTGCTGCAGGTATATGCGAGGGCAGGTTATTGCGGTGTTGGTTCGTGCTCTGCCTCATCAAACAGCCGAGACAACGCGTCGGGTTTTACTCTATGTTTTCTCGCGACATGCTCAACGTTGAAACTGAAATTCTGGAGAGCAATTGCCCAACGAGTAGGCATATCCGACGTCCCTTGCATGTCATATAGATGGGTCAATGCTTGATGTTCAGTAATCACCGTGAGTGAGTGCAAAGACGTCTCTACAACACTCCTTCATCGACGTAGAGTAACGGCGTTGCCCGTGTTCACACCGCTGACTAACATATGCGATAATGTCAATGCCAGACTTGGATTCGTCATTTTTCGACGGTTAAGGAAGAAACGCGCCAACATGCCCGACAAAATCATGCTCTTGATCTGAAAAGTTCACATTTAGGGTCGACACCGGCGAAAGTCTGATGTGAGCAAACGCAGCATCCTGCGTTTTTCCCCATGCTTTCT
>JBBMKB010047449.1:0-16051 GCA_037833945.1 Alaria marginata | reverse complement strand
GCCCCCGCCTCCTCCCCACCCCCTCCCCGCATCTCGCTCTCCATTCATATTCGCGGGCGTTTTCTCTTGTGGCGTAACTTAAACTCTCAACAAACAGGAAGCGCTCCGTAAGGCGCGCGGAGCCAAAGCATCTCAGAATCAAGAAGCCTCCGCGGTAGAGTGCTTGTCTCCCGAGCTAGTGGGGGAAGACGCGAACAGCGGAAACCGACTCGCGTGTGACAACAGACGGCTCGAAGAAGAAGTGTCTTCCCTGCGCGTGAAGGTAGAGAGCCTGTCGCTATCGGCGGCGGCGGCGGTGGCGGCGGAGGCGGCCGCCGGGGCAGGGGGCGGGGTTTCCAGCGCCCCCGGTAGCCCAGCCGACGGGCAACGGCCCGCGGTAGTGGACGAGATAGCAGTAACCGATGCCAACAGCAAAGCGGCTTCCTCCGAGGGTAACGGTGGCGACGCTGGTAGCAGCGGCGACGCTTCTGACAAGGATGGTGGTAAAAGTAGCGAGGATGGTGGCAAAGGTAGTGACCTCAAGGGTAAGGGTAGCGAGAGTGGCGTCACGCGCAAGTTGGTGGAGGCTGAAACCGAGCGTGTGTTGGCGGAGCTTCGGGCAAACCCGCCGGCGTCGACGAAAGCCCTCTTGCTGGCGCGCGCGGAGCTGGATGCGCGCGCCACCGAGGTAGTGTCGAGGTTAAGCGCGGTGGGCCTTCTGCCGATGCCACCGCCGCCGTCGTCTGCGGCGCATGAAGATGTGCCGTCCTCCGTGGTTCAGGAAGACCTGCCGTCATCTAAGCTGCCTGAAGGCCTGCCGACATCTGCGCTGCTTGAAGGCCTGCCGACATCTGCGCTGCTTGAAGGCCTGCCGACATCTGCGCTGCTTGAAGCTCCGCCGACATCTGCGCTGCCCGAAGAGCTGCGGCCATCTGCGCTGGTAGCAGATCTGGGTATCTAGCCGTTGCTGGTACTGCTGTGATGCTGTCGGCAGCGTCGTCGGCGTCTTTGTCCCACGCCGGAATGTCGTGTATATACATGTGTTATTGTGGGATGTGTCGCATAGTGCGAAAGTTTGTGTTTGTGTTGGTCGCGTGTTTTTCGGTGTCGACCGTTATGTTTGTTGGCCTTGTGCTGGTTGACGAACCGTTTGTTGTTCGCCTTAAAAATGTCGAATTTGATATTCATCGAATTTGATGTTCCATGTGTTTTTTCGGCAATCCGCGGGTGGGACTTTGATTTTCTGCGGGAGAAAGTAGATTCCTGGATACCTGGTAGTTTTTTTGCGGCATGTTTTCGGAACGGGTCGGCAACGTATTGCGCGCGCTCGCGTTTTCGCATAGCCCCCACCGCACCGTGTAGAAAATATCAGATCCAGTTTTATTCAAGTATATTCTGGGAAGGGTGCACATGCTCAACCTGTACTTGGAACGAAACACGTGAGGACGAAAGGCCCAACCTGTTGAAGGGATTTTTAAGGGGCTACTTTGACATGCACGAGGAATAGATAGGAATAGCTAGGATGCTCCGTAATAATGTTCATGTGGGCTACGAACAACGCTTTCTATTTTGCGCTCAAAACCTTGCGCCAGAGTTCGAAGTATTGTAAGAGAGGGAGGTGGCGAAGGGTCCTCAGTGGGTGATTTAACTACGTCTATAGAGCAATGGAGCGGTTGGCATGGAATGTTTTTTGCCCCAACGATTGCTGCTGATTGGCTATGAAAACGAATAGGTTCCGAGTGTTCCCACCCTGACCGCGTTTATTGGAAGAGGAAAAGTAAAGGCTGGGGTACAGTCGTTGTTCCTGTTTAGGAGGACCGAACGGCCCACTTGGAACGATATTTACGTGCAGTTGATTGGTGCTAGGAGTGTTGCGACACTTGCTGGAGGCCCACGGAGGTATGGGGGTGCATGAAATTCATAGTCAGCATGGGATGGAGCATATGCGAACGCCACAGGGCTCGCCTGCAGCAGGAGCCACGCGATACGGCCATGGCCTGACCGGGAGGCTCACGAGGGAAAAGACGGGGTGGCGAACGAGACTCAGGCGATTCGTTTCTGGCAGAAGTGTGGAACTGATGTTTATAGAAATTCCAGGAGTCCTCATCGAGCCGCGACAACGATAGCATACCTTCTAGAGTTTCCCTAGGGTACACTTGACTTAGATGGCTAGCACCGCCCTCTCTGAGTCTTGCCTCACGCTATATTTGTGTGTGAGGTCATTTTCGGTGTCGAGAGCGCTCGCTGCCCTCGTGACGGCACTCCTGCGTTAGAGTCGAGCTGCACGGTTCCGCCGCGAAAGTCAGTTAGGTTATTTTATGTGCAGGGTCGGTTGCCCAGAATCCACAACGGGCGTAACCCCCTAACATCAGCTTGGAATGGAATGAACGATCACGAATACTCTCGTTCTAATCCAATCAATCATCCCTGATGAATGTAGTTCCTAAGAGTTTACTCTTCTGTTGTCCTTCTCGGGTGAAACAAATGGACTTTAGAGTTATGAAGCCACTGGTTTGAAGCGAAATTCTTAAGACGATTGCTGAGTCGACTTTTTGAGACCGCTTTGAAGCAGGTTTCCAGTCTATTTTCATGTACGTTTTGGTACCATAAGGGGGAGGAGAGTTGATGAGATGACAAAAAACAATTGATGATGAGACGTATACTCTGATTGCTGCAGATTTCCAGTCTATTTTCATGCACGTTTTGGTACCCCAAGGGCGGGGAGAGTTGATGAGATGACAAAAAACAATTGATGATGAGACGTATACTCTGATTGCTGACGAGACGTCGCGCCCGCGTCAACACAGGTCGCGCACCATCGTACACCCCACACGATAGCATCGCACCGGCCCTACTTTCAGCTCGAGCTTTATCATAGGGCTGATGAGACGAGTCCCGTGTCTGTCGTAGTGTGTTGGACGACGACGACATATTCAAGTAGCCTATCCTTCGTGAATACCTATGCTGGACGACAACACTCAAGCAGAGTGTCTTTTGATTCTCTGCGTCCGCACCCACGCAGCTCGCACACCGTCGTATCCCCCCACACGATAGCATTTTGCATCGGCCCTACTCTCAGCTCGAGCTCTACCATAGAGCTGATGAGACAAGTCCCCCGCCGTATAGAGTATCCTTTCTTGTGACGATGATACATTTTCTACATAATATATATGGTATGTTTTTTCGCCTCAAAATAGTTACACGTAAAGAGAGACTCGTACGAGCACGCCACAGAACCCCACCTATAGCTCCTACGGCTCCCCCGCCCCCGTCGCTTCTCCTGGGGGAACGAGCTGACATGTACATGTGTCATAACAAGCGGGCTAGCGGCACGAACGACAGGCGGAGATCTACCCCGCTTCCTGTTGGCTTCGTGTAAACCTAGATCCCATTAACAACCCATGGAGTCGGCGAGGCCATCCTTGGCACACACGCACGGAGTTGTCGGCGGGGCGGGGCGTATGAAATAAACATAGTCATTAGGCCGCATGTAAAACTGGCAATACGAAATGAAAATCGAGCAGACTGGTGGTATTTCTACATCGTACGAGTAGTCGTACGTGACTACGATCAGTGTACGTGACTACAATCAGTGTGCTCGTTTTACGTTATACGAGTACGTACGGCTTACACACGCGTCATCAGTACAACAATAGTCTCCCGGTCGCTCGGTACCCGTGGCCTTGAAACCTCGCCGCTAAATCGGCCAGAGTTTCGATTCAAGCATACCATATCGAAACAAAAACAAAAAGTCTTAGGAAACCGTGCGCGGTTTCTTCATCCAGCGCACAGTGTATGTATCCCAAGCACGTTGCCCCCAAATAACGTGGGTGCAGTTGTTAAGGGGTTAAAAACGTGGGGTTCCGCTATAGCTTGATGATTTCCGGGACAAAACCTTCTTGAAAAGGTGCTCATGGCCGTCTTGCACCTGCCACATGTTTGCTGCTGGATCAAACGTTACGGCAGTACGGACTATCCCGCGGCTACGGGATTCTGCACAATTTCGGCCGCACAATATCTCTTCGTGTACACGTGTACGGTCAGACGACCGCCGCAGTACCAGCACCACGCACGCATTTTCTATCGTTGGTCTGGGAGATACCTTTTTTTCAATGCTAAGCCCCTCGAAAAGAACAACCCGGCAGTAATAGGAACAATACGTACACGAGCAAGGATATACTTTTGGTCGCACCACCCAAAACCTTTTGAGGCTCGACGCAACAAAGTTAGTGTTGACGGACACCATATTACACCTGAGGCAGGTGCCCGTTCAACCCATTAAATACCGTTCTTCGCGGTTGTCCCGAGCGACTAGGCGCACTGGGTGTCGCCTCAAATTCCACCCCAAGTACCGACGCACGAAACGGATAATCGACTAACAAAAGGCACGCTATGGATAGGCTCACCACCTGTTACAGGCGATGCATCGAGCGTCTTCTGTAAGTACACTTTATAGAGACGGCGGCTCTAGCAAATGGGGGAGTTTTGCGGGCGCAAAAACACGAAGTCTGCCGCAAACACACAAAAAAAAACTCCCGCGGATTGGTCGAAGTTGGCGCGAAATGCACGAGAGTCATCATCGGAGCCATAGCATACGCCGCTCCTCTCTCGCACTGCTTCTTCGCTTGGGAACTGGCTCGGCATCCCCTGGCTTCTACAAAAGGTTATTTCCTATCCTACGCGGCGCCACAACTAGTATGTGGCACGTAATATCATATTCTACGGGTTCTACAGGTTAGGTACAGCTACGCCTCTTGCGCCTTGAACTCCTTGACCTGCTTCACGGTCCTCTCGACGCAGTCCGTGATCTGCACGGGCGAGCGCAGTATGCAAACCCCGTCGCAGAAGCGATGGTATACACGGACGGTGTCAAAAGATCCGGGAAAGTGACGGGTCAGCAAAATATACGTAACCGCGAGCTTCCCAACGACTGGCATTCTATGACAAAACTACAATAGAGCTGCATAATAAGAGCCCAAAGGGAAGCAAGAACACGCATCCTACACGTGCGTATAACACGTGACTCTGGTGGTCAAGGCGCCTGCTTATCGCCAGCGAAGAGCAACGCGCATACTAAGGGTCGAGCAGCACCACCGGGCTCAGGCTTTAATCCTTTGCCAACTCCTAAAATCATTCTCCACGAATTCCAAGTGTTTGGTTCCCGAAACGGGGAGTGAGTTGTTGAATTGGTTGCCGTCTACCCATACATATTTTAAACGGCGGAGGTAGGGTGGAGCGGGATCGCCCTATTTGGAGACACCAGCACCGCACGGCGTAGGCATCCATTTTCAGGGCCTGGTCAAAGCCAAATTACCGTACAGGTTCCCCGCTAACGCCAACAGCAGTGCGCACGCCATCACAGAACAGCCAACCCTTACGTAGCGCTTGCACGAGTAAAACGCTATCTTTAAGGTGCGTAACCCCTTTAGGACTGCAATCCCGTTATGGAGACAAAACATGTGGAATTAGAATAGGGTCCCTCTAGGAGTTGCAAAAGGGTTAACAGTTAAAGGGCAGACTGACCGCGTACGGAAGTAACGATTGATCACGGCGCGAGCGGAACGTAAGTCGTTCGCGCGTTTTTTCCGCACAACCGTGTGGTTGGCAGGATCAAGGTGGTTGGTAACAACAGCAATAACCAATGCCGCTGTACTCTCCAGACGCAAAGAAACGTGACGTTGGCTTTCAGGTACTAAGCTTAAGCTTACCGTGGCTCGTTGCGTGTAGAAGTCCAAGAATTCCCCGTTCGGCGCAAGCAGGTAGATAACGATGGAGTGGTCTAACATGTAATCTTCGTCCTCGTCGTGCTCCTCAGTCTTGGAAAAGTAAACGCGGTAAGATTTCGCGGCCTTGGCGACTTGGTCCTTCGTGCCCGTTAGGTACTCGATGCTGCTCCAGAATAATCACGATCCAAGAGAAAACGGTACGCCTGTGAGTTGGGCGGACTTCACGGCTATGATAGTGATTATTTGGGTGGCGGAGTAAAAGCCAACCAATTGACTTAGTACTTACTAAACAAACACCACGCGTTGAGCCAAAAACGAGTTACAGTTAGACGCAAAGACGCAATAAACCCGCTAATAGCTGTGCGTAACTAACTGTAACGTCTAGCCAACTAAAAACTAGTCGGTGGCGTATAGTCACCCAACTCACACCCCTAGTAAAATAGTCGGTGCAAGTGCAAGTGCAAGCCAGGAAGGGCCCGGGTATATCGTTGGTATGATACAAGTTGCAGTGGAAGAGAAAAGGGTAGGTGCAAGAGCAAAGGGTAGGTGCAAGCGCAAGTCACGACGGAGCCGGTTGCACTGCTGCTGTTGTGGTACAAGATGCAGTGAAACAAACGTATGGTACGTAGCGGCGGTGCTTATTCAGGCTGGCAGACAATGGGCAAGTCGCATTTGCGGCTCACGAGCCCCCCCGTTCGACCAGGTACCTGCAGCATGCAAACCTAAACCTTTCAAATATTGACTATGAAAGCCCTCGTGCAATGAGGTAGGTGCACACTCGTGCCGCAAAAAACATGCACAGACGACCCGTCAAGAGGGCGTCCTCGGCGGTATAATCTGTGAAATATTGTGTAAACGCGGCAGCAGAAGCAGCAGCAGCAACCCGGTAGAGTTCACCAAACTGTGCCGTGAAAGGGGGGGGGATTCGATGCCAGACTTGACGCGATCGTTTCCTTAGCATGATCGATTCATCAACCAGGGAAAGGACGCCAGTGTTCCCCCGGAAACAAAAATAAGAGCAAGCACGCATATACGGCAACGGTATCGCCGAGCACCAACCGCCGCTGCTGAAGACACGACCGTGTATCATACCAGGGTACACAACAACACCCGCGGCAGATGCAAAACAGCATTTTCGCGGCAAACACACGGCGTGGGAAATAATGAACACCTGGTATAATATAGGGTCGCCTGACCTTTAGGGCTTGGAGCTGGCTGGGCTGCCCGACTATTACGGGGGGGCATAGTAAATAGGACCTACGGTACACACAAAAATCTATATATTTCCCCTATTTTTACTATAGTAACAGTATACTTCGAAGTATTGGTCCTATTTACTATGTTCCCCCGTAGTAGTTATTAGTTGGGTGGCGGAGTAAAATCCGACTAACTGACGTGCCAGGCACCTGGAACGTAGTCTCCACAAACGGGCAATAACCAAAAACGGGTACACACGGTGCGCTTTCTCTCAAAAACGGGTACACTCTAAAATCAAGTAATATACGCAGCCCACGAGCCACATGATTGGCCCAAAACAAATCGTACCCGTTTTTGAGCGACAAAGACCCGGGTACACCCGTTAATGCTTATTATGCTTGGCTTTCAACCGTTTTAGGTCATATGTAAGCCAATCAGACGACTTCGTCTATATTCTAAGCCAATCAGAGGCCATCCGTTCATCCCTCTATACGAACGCCACACATTCTCCGGGGCGGAACAGGGGCCGTGTGCCATACCCGGGTGCACCCAGACTACACATTACTTCACCCCTGCCACACACACGTAGCTCTCGCCTTGCCTCTTCCAACAGGCGAGCACCATGGCCACAGAAAGCGCAGTTCGTCTGGTGCCTCATACCTCCGTCTACGCTCTGTGTATACCAACACGAAGGAACTTGGTCGGCGGTTTGTTGTTGCGAGGACGTATCGTGCTACAAGCGGCATACTGCTGTGCTTGCTTTGCAGTGTCATAAATGACGCGTTTGACGAGTGCGTAGGTATCGTCGTACGAGTGAGTGTAATCACGAACACCCAATACATGTACGAGTCTTCAAATACCAAGCCACAGTAATACACCCATACCTCGCGTACACCTATGATTGTAGTACAGACTATAGCAGCAGCAGTGACAGCAGGCCCACAAAAAACAAAAGGGTGTTCGATCGCCGATCGTGTGGCTCGGGCGGTGCATTTTTAACTTGAATTTAGAGTGTACCCATTTTTGAGAGAAAACGGACCGGGTGTACCCGTTTTTGGTTATTGCCCTTCACAAACAGATACCACACGTCCAGCCACAAACGCGCCAGTCCGATGTAAAGACGCAAACCTCCACCAATATCGCACGCGACTATTAATAACAGCAATACCTAGCCAACTGCAGTAATAACTACTATTGTAGTCGGCGACTTGTACGAATCATAGTCCGCCAACTCAGAACCCACCTGGCCTGGAAGGCAGAGAACTCCGCAAAATCACCGCAAGTAACTAACTACTAATAACTGAACTACTGCACTGCAGTAAAACACCTGGCCAGTTTTGTATACCTATTATAAAAGCAGTAGGCGACTTAATAGTCAGCCAACTCACAACTCACAGCCCTACGAGTACAGTAGCTGTTAATAGAGTACAGTGCTGACCTGGGGTGGAAGTCCTGCGCGTAGTGCCTCAGCTGCGCCAGGCTGTCACGGTCGGGGTCGACCGATACAAAGACCGGCTTCACCACGCCGGCGCCAAGTTTGGCCTCCAGCTTCTTCGCGATGGCGCCCACCTTCACCAGCTCGGAGGGGCAGATGTCCGGACAGTGGCAGAAGCCGAAGTAGAGGAGGACGAACTTACCGTGGAAGTCCTTGTCGGTGACGGGGCGGCCGTGCATATCGACCAGGGTGAAGGGCCCGCCTAGGGCCGGTTTCCCAGTAGAGGTGACTTCCGATGATACACGCTTTTGTTTTTCGTCCCACTTCATCCGGTAGTAGCCCATGGCTAGGGCTCCGACGATGCCGAGGAGGCCCACCGCTCCCCACGTTAGTGGTCCCCGATGACCACCCTGTCCACCACTGCTGCCGCCGCCGCCGCTGCTGTTAGTTGTGTGTTCATCACTGCTATCTCTATCCTTGGAAGCTTGGTTAGAAGCAGAAGCAGCACCAGGAGTAGTGGGAACTGCTGTTGTGCTTGATTTACCATTGCTGCTGTTGCTGCCGCCGCTAGTCTCGAAGCTCGGCGACTGTCTGGCTGCGTTGTCTTTTCCGGAAGAACTATCGGTAGGAGCAGCAGCAGCAGCACTGGGCGGCTGTGCTGTTGCCTGCGCAGGGGCAGGAGGAGAGCTTGTTGCTGGTGGTGGCTGCTCGCTGCGAGCGCTCGGTGCGCTGGCTTCGCCTACGTTTGCTGTTGACGTCGTAGAAGAACGAGCTAACAATGCAGCTCGTCGAAAGCTCACTGCGCGCGGACCAAGGGACAGCCTCGGAATCTGACACGAGCTCACACTCCTCAACACCGGTGCTCGCACTCTGTTTATAGCTGAAAAGGCGAGTCGGGTAGCCATGGTGAGTGCACGCTGAGCTGCTACTACTGTGCTGTTTGCTGCATCTTGCACGTAAAAACGTTTTCAGCCCTGTATGGGTTTCACAGCGAAAAAAATAGCATTGCCAGGAGGGGGCAATTCCAAGCTATACATAGAACAAGTCATTTTTCGTTTTTTCCTGTAGTATCCAGTTTCGTACCGTTATGTGGAAGGCAAGCGTCAAGATCGTGAAGATGTGGCTCCCCTTTTGTAGGGAAGGATTGAATACGCGCTCATTGCCGCATGGGGGGCAGGTATATCTCACCGTGTGGTAGCCCCGTGCTGCTTCGCGGTCTGTTGCATATATAATCGGGACAGATAAGAATTGGCCGCCTGCTGTTCATTACGATCAAACGCACACAACAACTTACAATCGCCCGGGGGGGGGGGGGGAGGAAAAACCGATGCCAGTGCAAACAATGAGAAACTAGACGCAAGCAAGCGATCAGACGTTGGTATGTGCGGTGATACGATAGTCGTAAGGGAAGACAAGGAATGGCGAAGGAGTACAGTAGTACAGTGAGTGGTAACAAGTTTCGTGTTGTAGGAGCAGAGCTCCAACGTGCTGTAGGAGAGCTGTCAACCCCTGAACGCTGATGATATGGTACTCTTCGGTATCCCAAACAACACAAGTTCATACGAGTATGTCCGAGAAGGGTGAAGTGCTTTGTGTGATGTCATAGTGTTTTGGTGGCTCGCTTTGGCGAGAAGGCACAGTTTTCGGGTGTCGTGTTGTTGGGAGCTTAGTTTCAGTATTTATTTCCACCAACGCGCATACGTTGACGACAATTACAAATATCCTGTTGCCCGAGTCCCTGGCGACAGCTGTACCATTTTTGCGGTTATGAAAATAAGTGTTCTCAAGCCACCTTGCGGTGGGGAAAACAATGCGCCCTGAGTACTTTGTGTTGGGTAGCTTGCCACCACACCTTGCTCACCGATACTGCACACAAAACACGCCGGACTTTGGTTGTGCGCTTGCGGTGCGGTTTTGATCATCTGTATTGCTGTCAATACCATGGGGGTGGGGACTGAGCAGAAAGAGCTAAACCCAACGATTTTATGTGCTTGTTGAGCCGCTTTTTCGTGACATTATGTCCGTCGCTGAATATCTAAACCCGGGCAATTGTGTGTATCTGACACGAATCCAGGGCTGTCCTTCCTATTGATAGTGGGAAGCACTCGCCAAGAAACAAACGCTCCGCTTTCGCAACTCGGTGTCTTGATCCGAATCGCCCAGGTTCCTATGATACAATGGCTGATGCATGATGCTGTGCAAGTCGTTCATGTCGTGATCGCGTGCCGACAGAGCATACTTCGCAACAAAGCTCAACTATGGTACGAAGAGTATTGGCGCACGGTAAAAATTCTTCCGGCGATAGCATTGCTGGCTGCCGCCGCGGCCAGCGCTTGGACACCTAGTACTAGTAGGTCATGCGGCAAACCAAACTATTCACGCTACGTACGTCTGAAGCTCGCGCGCCTCCACAGTAGAGTAAGTACCAGGTGTGTGATAATGCTTCATTTATAAGTGCCCCAAGTTGTGGTCTGCTCTCATCGCGTTGCGGGTTACCCTCATCGCCATCTCCACCCCCTCCCTCGTTCCTGCAGCACCTTGCAGTGGTTGGCTTCGCAACTGCCGACGACACTGCTATAACCGCATGTTGCACTTCGTAGGAGTATAAGTCAACTGCCGCGAGCAACTAACCACCCCACAGTATTCGCGTGCATGCCTGCATGTGCTCAAATAGACCTCCTGTCCATGTCTGTATGCGCTCAAACAGACCTCCTTTCCCACCATGTCCCTCCCCCCTCCCCCCGCATATACAGCAGCAGTACCCATCCTGATGGGAGCGCATAAAGACACATTACTCCATTTTCCCGCAAACCCTGTCCGCCCCGCTTCCTCGCCGAAACAAAGTTGTTTGAAGAACAAGGTTAGTAAACCAAAAAAAGAGGCCGCCTCCTAAAAGATGGAAAACCCTCTAAAAGATGGCAAACGGGTCTTTTCCAGTAAACGTAGGAATGTCGGGCAAGTCGACCGAGTCTGGGTATGGGTCGAACTGCGACGTGTCCATCGCACCTTCCACCTGCGGTACAATTGGGGGCGGGATAGCCCTCGCAAGCAGCTCCTCGAAGTCGAACCCCGCAAACCACTTGTGTCCCTTGACGTCCTGGGCCCCCCCCTTTACACACCCGTAACGCTTGGTCAGGTCTGCGACGAGCAGCTTCTTGACAAGACTCTTGGCGTTCTTGTCGATAAAGCGGGGGAAGGCGAGCTTTCCCGCCAAGATAAGCTGGTAAACTTTGAGCGGGTCGTTGTCGACGAAAGGCGGCTGCCCCACAAGCATCTCGTAGACCAAGATCCCCATGGTCCACCAGTCCACCCCCTTCCCGTGTCCTTGGTTGAGAAGCACTTCGGGTGCGATGTACTCGGGCGTGCCGCAGAGGGTGTACGTCTTGAAGGCCACAATCTTGGCGAACCCAAAATCGGTGATCTTTAGGTAACCCTGTCGGTCGAGCAACAAATTCTCCGGCTTCAGGTCGCGGTAGATGACGTCCATGCTGTGCATGTACTCGAACATGAGGGCCACGTGCGCGCCGAAGAAACGGCCCACGTGGTTCTCGAACCGGTTTGCTCTTCGCAGGTGACTGAAAAACTCCCCGCCGACCACGTACTCGAGGATCATGTACAGGCTGCGCTCGTCGTGGAAAGTGCCCGCGAGCTTCACGATGAAGGGGTGGTTCATCTTCATGAGGATGGTCTTTTCGTTGACCATGTGCTCCACCTATTGTGATATTGCACAAAACAGCCACACACAGGGAGAGGCGGGTGGGCGACACAGAAGATGAACAGTACGAAAACACAGACTTTGAACGCAGTACACGACAACACAAACGGTTAACGCACTGCTGCTGTGATAACACAGAAGATGAACACACGATGATAACGCATGGAGATGGACGCAGTACGATAGGCTTTGGTCATAAATTGTCTACAACTAGTGCTGTTTTCGTGCCACGCCCGGCGGCTTTCCCGCCTCACATGTGCCTCGATGCCTTCAATTGTTCATTCGCTCAATTGCTCAATTGCGGCCTCTTGCCCGGGCAAATACATTATTCGAACTCGTCGTTTTGCGTTTCGCAGTAAAGCCCGAGCCGTGCGGCCGATAAGTGCATGGCATGTGCTCCTGATCATGCGTCACGTTAAGTCGACAGTCTATTTATAATGCAAACGTTGTCTCATGTTGACTCCGCGTGATTTGCCCCGAAAAACGTAGATGTCCCAGAAATGGTTGAGCAGAAGTGTTCGCAGGCAACACAGCGGATGAAGACCTTTGAGGAAAAGTCCTTGTGTACCATACAAGGGTATGTCGTAGATACTAGATGCAGCGTAAAGCATGCTCGTTTATAACTTTCCAGCAATAGAAACTCTGCCTCAGTTGTTGACAGTGCCACATACCTTTGAGAGCCACTTGCCCAATTGATGGCCATACCCCCGAGGGTAACTACTAATTGCTGTATGCGGTGGCTCGATACTGGTCTCTGGAATTTGGGGTTTATACTGACGAGGCATTGTTGTTCTGGATTATCCGTCCCCGATTGTTGCACCAGCTATATGGCTCGCCTGCCGGGTTCAGTCGACGTGATAACATGATACGGGACTCGTGTATGGCATGGAGTGCGTGGCACAACGGTACCCCTTATGCATATGTTAAGGGTCTGTGATAGAATGGTACGGCCCATATATGTTGTGTATGGCAGGAGATTGATGGGAAAAAGGTACGGCTTCTGCATGTCATGTGTGTTTGGTGTTTGGTGTTTGGGGTAGAAATGATAGCTGCCTCCAGTCCGCGACTCTGAGTCCTGCATAACCCCCTTTCCCTATTTTTTTTTATAGTACAGCAAGTCGCGTGGTTACAACACCTTCGCCATGCTAAAAATACGTATTCAAATACGCTTAGCAAGCCGCGTAGTTACATCAACTGCGCCGTCTAACAATACATATCCGAATGCGCTTGGCGTAAGCGTATTTGAAAATACGCTTAGCAAGCCGCGTAGTTACATCAACTGCGCCGTCTAACAATACATATCCGAATGCGCTTGGCGTAAGAGTATTTGCAAATACGCTTAGCAAGCCGCGTAGTTACATCAACTGCGCCGTCTAACAATACATATCCAAATGCGCTTGGCGTAAGCGTATTTTAATACGTATTTTTAGCATGGCGAAGGTGTTGTAACCACGCGACTTGCTGTACTGTCGTAAAAGAGAAGGAGACGGGGTTAGGCAGGATCCAGAGTCGCGGACTGGAGGCAGCTGCTGCTATTTCTACCCCGAACACAGAATTACCTTTCCCGATACCGACCAGCAATCATGGTCTCTTCGCGGAGACCGCAGCGTAGGTCATAAATGAGGGCAAGTGCTACAATAGGGGCAGCCCTTTTTGGCGAAAAGTAATCCGATTGACAGGGCTCTTCAACTGAGGAACCCCATATAGGGGGCGTAGTGCTAACTAACAAATGAATACAAAGAAAGGGTTTTGTTTGGGGGGGGGGGGGATGGTAATTCATTAAGTTTAGCGCAGCAGGGACGCCAATATCGTTGGAATACCATTTCGGCATTTTACAGCGTTATTTGTTATGTGCCTAGGCCGTGGGATATTTTCATCGGGTTGCACTTTCATTTGATCTCAAAATCGGATTTTTTGGGCGAGGTACAGAGCTTCTTCTGACGTGCGAAGCCTCATACAATTAGGTGTACGGTCTAGCCCTACTGTTGTACCATGCGTCTGCTGTTTGGTAACGGGGACGGTAATTACCCTACTACAGGTGATGCAGCCGTCAGTTGGGGCCAAACGTTACTGGCCGGTTGAGCTCCTCAAGTGTGGAGCTATCGTTCGGTATGATAACTTTACGAGTATATTTGTTTTAGGACGAGCGCATAAAAAAGTCGGTCGGGTGGCGCGAACGGATGTCTTCGAAGTCATGTTTCTCGGATGAGATATTTTTCTCCTCAAGTTAGGAACTCAGAAAATTCTGCTGCACCCATACCGCGGGATGACTCCACGGTAATTACTCTACTTCAGGGGATGTGGCCGTCAGTTGGGCAAGTAGCACCCAAAGGCGTGTGCCGTTGCCCACAATCGAGGAGGTAGGGATCGAGGAGGAACTGCCCAAGTGCAAAGGGTGGCCCTTGGCGAAAGGCCGTCGCCAGAGGGCGCATCAAAACTGTCCACCTACACCCGAGCAGATAGGAAAACACGATTAGTGCAGGCCCGACTTCCGATTGCGCCGCAAAGGCTACAATTAGTTGCTGCCATTCATACCAGGCACTGCAGCTGGTTTGTGTCACCCCGTGGTTTTAAAAGACGTGTGAATCCGAGTTTTTAACTTACACCGCCCCAAAACAAACTATTACGGGGGACTGTAGTAAACAGGACCTACGGTATAGACAAAAATCTATATATTTAACTATTTTTACTAACAATATTTGGTCCTGTTTACTATGGTCCCTCGTAATAGTGACCCTTTTCGAGATGGCTGAAGCCCTATTTTTAATTTCCGCCGACCGGGAATAGACCGGAACGAGCGAAACCAAGACCGGCGACAAGACAATGCCGATGAGACAGCAACAAAAACTACGGTCCACCATCCACCAACGCAAGCAAGTTGGTGACAGTTACTAATATCCTGCCGCGCGAGTTCCTAGCGATCTGTCCAGCTATACTATATGTTAGTTCACTTTTGCTCGAAAACATAAATACGGTATTTAATAGTAATATCTTCTACACAGCAACAATTGGTGATGGAAGCAGCAAAAACGCCTTTCAAAAATATTTGCACTGAACACGCTCGTGGGATAGCGGTAGGACACCGGCTGTGTGCCACTATCTGAAGGAGTTGTGCAAGCGTTTCGTGCTTGACGTCACGGACCACCTTCGGAAAATATCTGCGCATCTATTTCATCACACCTTTTATACTTTGCGCGAGTTCCAGGTACAATGCGTGTACCAAACAGGTGCGGCATGAAAAATTAAAGTACGCACACGTACAAGGTCTGTGAGTTCGCTAGACTTCCCGGCTATTCATAGCTGTTAGTTGGGTGGCAGAGTAGAAGACCACCAACTAACTTAGTTTTCGAAGCCAACCAGCTAACTTAGTCTTCATTTGTAGACACCAAACGTCGAGCCCCAAAAGCGCCAGTCATATGCAAAAACGTGGAACTCCGCAAATTGCTGCATACAACTAACTGTAATACCTAGACAACTATTAACTAGTCGGTGACTCAGGATTCTTGCGCCGGCAGAGGGTCCTCGCCCGTGAATATGCCACCCGCGCTGAGGGTGTCCTCGGCCGGGGTACCTTAAGCGCTGCAGTATTCCTTGGGAATGATCCCGTGACTTATTAGTGTTTACCTGGGAATCTCTTAGGTTTTTAGCTCCTTCCTCGTGTTTTATCGAGGCTTTACGGGAGTTGCTGGACAAACGACTGCACTCGAGTTTTCAAGCAGAATCTCATCAAGTGGTGTGGGTTCCAACCTCTGTTCCACAGTTTTGGATCCTTCTGATTGGATGGCGATTTTACCGTAGGCTTTTCATATATACAGCGTGCAGCATCACCATCACCTGTTGCATGCGGATGATCTCAGCCTTCTTCAACATCTTAATCGCCCACGGCGTCTGAGTCCCCTTGTGCGTCGCAATGCGGACCCGTCCAAAGCTCACCGTCCCCAGCGTCACCCCGGTGTCAAAATCATCCAGCCCGAAAGGTCCCGGCCCAAGAGGCTCCTT
>JBBMKB010047338.1:667-16054 GCA_037833945.1 Alaria marginata | reverse complement strand
ATTAGTGGGGTATTAGTCCGTTGGACCACTTGCAAAAGGTTAACCGATTGCTTACCCAAACTAAGCCTTATAACATTAACCTATATAGGTTTAACAATAATTATGTCGAGCTATCGCATTTTTTTTTTTCCCTGGAGCATTCTTCCACTCCAGAGTGACTGGAGCCTCTGTCCTGTGACCATTGACTTGTTTATGCGAGTTAGTGTGAGAACAATCTATTGCTCGGGCAACGTTCCGGCCTGACACACACTGTCTGGACTGCGAGGAACAGTTCACATGAGTTGACCACAAGGCCTACGTAGGGTGCTAACTATATGCTCACGGTTGATGGAGAGGTTGCGCAGCGCCCGCGCACACTGCGACTGAAGCTCCATGTCGGCTGAGGAAGCTCCGTCCAGTATTGGCTCCAGCCCGCCTTCTTGCACTATTTGAATTTCGCTTTTGTCTGGGTCAACGTTGGCATGTGTATACCCGTATTGCGCGGCGCAATTGACGGAACAGGTATATGGGTGTTAAGGATTACAGGGTATTGCCCAAACTAAGTCTTATATATAGCATAGTTAACTGTGGAATGTACAAGACTCTATGTACTGCTCGAGCTGGACTGGTCCATGTCTTGAGATGTTGAACTGGTACCATACGATTGGGCTATCAAGGAAGCCACACTCGGAGAGGAGAGCAGGCTCCATGGGCAAGGTTTTCGACAAACACCTCAAGGCAATACGTTAACACTATTACCTGAAATCAAATCTGAATTGCTACGCGTTTCAATGAGGCTCTGTTAATGGTCCTTCACGCAATAGTTTCTTAGTAGAGATCGCCACTTGTTCGACAACATTCATTCATTCATTGGTCAACTACTGATGCTTCGGGATGAATCATTGGTCAACCCACGCACACTTAATACGTACTACCAGGTAGTTTAATTACTCGACCAAATCTATACATCGGCCAACTAATGATGCTTCCATATGGATCATTGGTCAACACAACACACGCACACGTATCACTAGCTGTAATCTGACCCACCGTTGACAGCTAGGTTGGCGAGAGCGGCGACAGCCTCCACGGCCACGCCTCGACTCTTCGAACTAGCCAGCTGCACCAACGGCGGCACTCCCCCGGCCGCACAAATCCTCTCCTTGTTCGAGGTGTTGACCCCTAAGTTTGCCAGAGCCTTGGCAGCTTGTCGTTGTAGGTGCGGGTGGTTCGAAGGTAACATGTCTACGAGGATGTCGATTGCGCCCTCCTTCGCCATCAGTTCTTGATTATTTGCTGCATAGGGTGAGCGTAGACATAGCGTGGTGAACACAAGAGAGTCGTTGGTGTAGAGCTACGTTTGTGCACGTTGGTGGGATTGCGGAATGCAGCGTGAAACTGCATACTGTATGAACCAAATCTACCAAAGGGCATCCAGAGCATTCGGCGATCGAACCCTCTTTCCTCAACTCAGCTTGGAAGCCTAAAGCAAACACACGATGGGGACTAAGGCCACAACTACACTGACTGCTGCTACAGCGCATTTCCATGAACCTTTTCACGCGTCCGACTAATCACGATCTATATAATCTATATCATCTATATCATCTATATCATCTATATCCTCTACCTGTCGCTGTGGTACGTTGTGCGGGATCTGTGTAGTACAGATACAACCCAGGAAACATGTGCTAGATCATGCAAATCATACGACTCCCACCAGGCAACACCATCTACTTGCTTCGGCTATGATATTTTCGTGTACCACTTGTGGTTTGTTTTATTTTTTTTCCTGGGAGGGGTATTCTTCCACTCCGGAGTGACTGGAGAGACCATTTTACTGTAGATCATACAGACCAAGGATCCGTCTGCCCTGAGAGACACAGATCATGAATAGGGATATCATGATCTGATTGATATGTTCGACGTATGAAACTTTTGAGGCTTCAGAGGGAAATCATTATTACGGATAAAAATGATGCTTACACAATTACAGGGCCAGCCGCACAATGCGACCCAGGCTGCTAGGTTATCGTAGGGGGTAATGCTTTTCATTTCGGACTCCAATGCAACGGGTTGCACGACGCACGCGTAGTGTCAGTGTTACGAAACAAAATAAACGACAGCTGCCGACGTATAGTCAAACTAACTGAAGGTTGTATATACCACCGACCGCCCGCAATAACAGCACCACCAAATCTCCGGTGGGATACAAAAACCAGTCTAAAAAACAATGCAAATAATGGATGTACTCGAGTACGATATGAGCTATGGTGTGTTGCGCGCCCGCACCATGGTAAGACCACACTTCTCCTGTGTTTTACAGCAGTGCTATTAATAGCTGTTAATAGTTACTATTGCTAGACATGAGTCCCAAGAGGGCCAATGACAAATGGTGGAGCTTGCGACTCACAATCGACGGAGAGGTTGGCAAGGGCGTGCACGGCCAAACGCTGGACTTCGATGTCCCGAGACTTCGTCAGGGGCAGGAGAAGCTTCAGCCCGCCGAGCTCCACGATTTGTGCTTGTCGGCTGGCTGCAGTGTTTTTGTGAGGATTTATTTGCAGGCAGCACGTTAGCATTCGCACGTCTCACGGTGAAAGCGTGAGCGATGTACTCGTACGGTATCCCTGGCAATACAGCGTCTACGCCAGGTCGAGCGCTAGCCTAGCCCCCGCCCCTAACGCTTCCATAATGCGAGTTGTGTCTTCTGATGTGTGCGTTAGTGACATACCTGTGGTACAACGAAGGCTGCAAACACATTTCGTGACCGCACGTATACTCACAGAGTGGGTCGAGTGTAAACGACCGGAGCTATATACCGACATCAAACTTGGGAGAGACTCAAGTCAGGCACGATGACGCGATATCCAGAACCTACCACGCTGATACCAGGTACTTCGTATACCATTACTACAACCAATACATATATGAAGCCACCCCAAACGAGAGTGTATCTTCCATGCATGGATTTGCTTACGTTTGACAGCTTCGTTGGCCAGTTTCTCCGCCACCTGCCTTTGAAGGTCAGGATCAGCGCTCTTGGCGTAGGCGATAAGCCTCGTCAAGTTTGTCCGTAGAGCATCGCTCAGCGAGTCGTCTGCGTATACATAGAGTATGTGCAGTTGCGGGGGTGGTGAATATCAGCCGCATACATACGAGAACTGCACAATGCAATGTGACTTTCGACGCCAGCGATCTGCATAATACTCTAACGACGAGTAGTCAATATTCATCGGGTTGTATGTCATGATGTATAAGATGCGACGTCAAGGGATTGTACTGCTCGTGGCTCTGATACTATTGGACGGAAGGCCAGATTCAACGATGGTTCGCGTGAAGCTCACCGTCCTCCACAAGCACGAGGTCGTCGTTCACTCTTTCATCCTTCGACTCGCCCGTCCCCATTGCACCCGCAACTCCTCCCACCAAGTGATCTCCACGGCTCTGTCCACTCCTCGCTCAAGCAATATTGGATATTTCGTACGTGTGTATCACGATCCGCGAGCGTTCGACGATAACGAGCAACGAACACCCATTGCCATGTACAAAGAAGTACTCGAACTCACGAGCTCGTCGTTGGGTTTGTTATCACGCACAGAGACCAGATGATAGATAGATGTTCTTGGTTCTTGGTAGTTTCGCACGAAAAAGATTCGCCGAGGTTCGAGCGTTTTGATCGTTTCAACTGGCGGTTTCAGTTTGTAAACATGCCACCAGTCATGATCGAACTCCCGTGCTGAAAGGCGGCGGAAATGCTCGCTGTCGGCTTGCGAAATGCGTGCGCGACACTCACTTCAACGCTGCACCTTGCAACCAGCTGCTAACAACAAGATGCTGGTGTGGAGGGGTGACCGCCTACTGATGGTTCTCTCGACGCTAGGCTTCGCTCGCTGCTACCTGTCGCCCAGGTTAGGTAGACCGTTTGCCCAAAATGTTCGCAACGCACATCAGCGGTTGTACAAGCGGTCTCGTTCGACGGGCATCCGTAGCACCAATGCCATTGTGGGCCGGAAGGATCAGAAGCCCGATGGAGATGAGTGGGATACATGGGAGTTCGGATCTTGGAAGGTAAGGCTGGTACAGTACCTAACATGGGCTACTATGATGCGGTAGCTTTGTCGCTTTGCCATCGTGACTCGATTCAGTGAGGAATGGCTAGAATACATGATACCACGGGTACCACAGGGTGTGTAGGTGAGCTTGCGCTGTGCGCCGACAGAAGCCTGTTCGCAACACCCTCAATATGTAGCGCGTAAGTACATCTACGCCATGGCATCTACACCATGATAATCGCAGAGCTGACGAACAGGATGTTTGCTGCACGGCAGGCATCCTATACTGTGTTTGTGTTTCGTCGCTGGTAAACATGCACCCTGATTATTCATGATTTGAATGATTGAAATCGACATACTGGTATGGTAACCACCTCCCCCACAGACAAGAACGCACGCGGAGAACATCGAACGACATGGCGGAAGCTTGTTCGTCCTTTTGTTGCTCGCACACATGCACCCTGATTTGAATTTCTCGATACAATCGACACATCCATATATATGAATGATACCATCATGCATTCTATACTGTATCATGCATCCTATCCCCAGACGAGAACACACGCGGAGAACATGGCGGAAGCAGCTGCGAGGGCGACCGCTCCTGCTAGCGTATCGAAGATGATCGGCGACGGGGGGGAGCTGGCTGGACAAACTGCCAACGACCTGGATCGTGCGATCGACCTCCTGAAGGGATACCTAACAGAGGACAGATTGGATCGGATGCAAGAAGTGCTGGACCAGCGCACTGGCAGCGCCGCCATTGTATTCGAGAACCCTGCCAACCCCAACAATGTAAGCCTCTCTCCTTCACGTACGCAGGTGCGTGTACAGGTTGTATTGCACACCCCCTTGAAGCATGCGGCGTTTCGCACAAGCAGGCTACGGCCGGTGCACCCCCTATTAATAGGATATATCTACCTGCTGCTTTATACCACCAGGACACGCAATTGTTCGAGCTACATACGTA
Source organism: Alaria marginata (assembly GCA_037833945.1). Classification (NCBI taxonomy): domain Eukaryota; class Phaeophyceae; order Laminariales; family Alariaceae; genus Alaria; species Alaria marginata. The sequence continues at coordinate 11,050 of JBBMKB010047338.1, read as the reverse complement.
CAGGTAGGTGGGTAGTCTAGATTCGTAGCGCTCTGGTATTACCAGCTATACAGGTAGCAGTGCATTCTTAGCACTTTGCAGTGTACACCCCTGGCAGACACTATGATATTGGTTGCACGTTGAGCGCGTCGCACCCCCGTATACCAACTGATTTCAGTGCTTGATTCGATAGCGGCCCCGTCTCTCCCCATTCGCCGGAGAGTGATGCTCAATCGTCAGCGATGCCCACCTTTTGTGAGAGCCTGGGCTTGTTGATACTTGACGATCCATAAATAGTTTGGTTTTGCTTTTGAGCAGATGTCGGCTTCCGATCAGTTGGGTCAGATGCTATTCACAGCACAGTAAGTATCAATAGTCAGTGCGTACGAGTGGTTCTTGCCAGTACTGCTGTAACGTACATGGTACACTGCTTGTTGTGCTATTCATAGTGTAGTGCTAGTTTACTGTGTGGTACAAGAGGGGAGGGAAACGCGATACATAGACTAAACCAAACCCCCTTGTTCCGATGCCCCCGTTGAGAGAACCGTCGAGCTTCTTTGTACTCCTGTACCAGCGAAAGGATACCGCTTCGATTTCAGACACGACTATTGCCATACACTTAAGGTACCTGGTGTGATACATGTCGATGCCATACACATATGTTACTATTACTGCTGTTGTTGCGATGATATTTTTGACAGGTCTGGGCGTGTCTTCGAACCCTGGACTCGTTCGGCATTCAAAACGCGCATATCGTGTCCGACCCCGCCACGTACTCCAAGAAGGCCAGGCTCCAGACCATGTGCACCGCTATGGGCAGGTAATTCAATAACCCTTTTTGAAGCGGCGATATATAGTATATAGCGAATATAGTGACCAAAAAAACACCGGGGGCAACATTATTACAGTAGTGGTCCCTCTACAGTGCCGGTATGTGCCAGCCGGAAATACCGGCACTGTAGCGGCAACCGGCACTACTCCGCATACTGCCTCTACTGGTTGTTCCCATCTGTGCCAAGTGATTTCACAGGCACTATCGTAGCGGGCAACCGGCACTGTAGAGGGACCGCTACTGCTCTAAGAACCTAGAAAGAGGGTGCAGCAGTAGGAGTATGACCATGCTACACGCGTGCCGCACAGTCAGTCTACACTAACATTGCACTTCGGACATACCGGTATCCCTTATTATTAATACTAAACCCCAGCGGCCCTGGCTGCTTGGTGTGGTTTACAGTATGCTCTAAACGTCAGGATTTTTTTGCGCTTTTTCCCTCTGAAGTGCCTAAGGGTATCATAGCTGACGCGCGCGGGTTCCTGGAGCGGAAACTGACACACGAAAACACGTGCCACTCTGGACGTTAATATAAGGACCGTTGGGGGGTAGAAGTATGCGTATAAAAAAGTTCTTACACTTCCGCCCAGAGGGGTATGATACGTTGTTGGCGTTCCGGTCCTGAAAAGTGGTCTTGTTGCAGTGAGTGGGCGGCAAGGGGCGTTGTGTTTGTTTTGGTCTTTTTCGCCGAGTTCTGCGTTTTTGAGAGTCGAGATGCATGTTTGCCTTCGAAGGTGACAGCGGTAGACGCTTTGCTTGTAAACTCTCCCGAGGCGAGCGACGAAACATATATGCACCCTCCCAGATGTTATTTGAAAAGTTTGGTGGTGGTACTATGTCATAGGGGGAAGCACAAGCACAGGAACATGCTGTGAGTTTTTCGTAGTAGCGGTGTTGCGGCAGCAGTGCCAGCGGGATTCGCAGCGTCCAGGTGTTTCCGCGCCACCGAGCACCACCTACAACGGACGATCCCGCCTATGCCGACTTTTGAGCCTTTACAGCTGCATTCTAAGTATTTTCTTGACCGTGAAACGTAAAAGAAGGATCGCTCCTTTCGATCCTCCCACCTTGTCATCACACCTATTTTACACCTATATACCCTTTTAACATGTATCCTTTTAACATGTATCATTTTAACGTGTTACCGCCATAGCCAGAAATGGCTGACTCTACATGGTCACGACAGCCCGGAGGATGCCGTAGCCAAACTCAAGGAAGACGGGTATCAGGTGAGCCGAAGCCACTACGGCTCGTCGTACACCCCCGCGCTGCATCACCTCTGCACGCATATACCTGGCGGGTGGGTATTTTTCGCTGGGGTGCACCCGACCCTGTGTATACGTCTAGACGTTCGGTAGATGGGATAGAGTGCATCGGGCTTTTCTCTCCGTTTCTTATGGCAGTATACTCTCGTGGTTGATTTTGATCTGGAGTGCATCGTGCTTTTTTCTCCGTTGCTTATGGCAGTATATTCTCGTGGGATGACTTTGGTCCCAACATCATTTTTGCCTCGTGGTTCTGCTGTGTTGTTGGATGCCGGCGACTGCTTGACCAAAAACCTCAATTGCTGGCAGGTGGTAGCAAGCGATCTCTCCCCGTCCGCCGTTTCCATCGGGGAGATAGACTGGTCCGTCAAGACGGCGGTGGTGCTGGGGAATGAGGAAAGAGGGATATCGGATTCGATGCGAAATATGGCGGACGCAACTTTCGTGATTCCGATGAGAGGCTTCGTAAGGTCGTTCAACATGTCGGTCGCATGCTCCATCATCGTCGCCCATCTCAGCGCCATCAGGTGTGGGTGGGTGGGTGGGTGGGTGGGTGGGTAGGTGTAAGTGCAACGTGCTATGCTAGCTGTTCGTACTTGTGTGGTGTGGTATCATATGGTGTGCTGTTATTGATGTTATGAATGTAAGTTTGTTCATCGTCGCATATGATAGCGCCATCAGGTGTTCGTGTGCGTGTGGTGTTATAGTGTGCAAAGTTTGCTGTGATCCTAGCTGTCTGTAATTGTATTTGCTCTCTGATGCGGTGGTTTGTAAAACAGGCCCCTCTGCTCTGCGCCTGCCGTGCTCATACAAGTACCGTGACCAATAGCTGCATGTACGTTTGCTTTGCCTTATGATGCGGTAGTATGATATATATAACGGATTCCTCTGCGCTGCGTCTGGTTGTAGTTCCATCTCTCTATTAGTACTAAAAAAGGTCAGGGTGCTATGCCGAAGGGAGGTTATTGCTGATGATACCGTCGTAGATATCCGCATTAGTTGCCAAGCCGGAATTTAGAGAGATCCCTCGAGTTCGCCTCTATAGATGTCATGGTGATTTATGTGAGCATGAACACAGAGTTACGCCTCTTTTCTTTCCTCAACCCTTGGTAACGGCTGCATCCATCCCGCTTCCCTTCCTCACCCCCTTCGCCTACACCCTACGTTAACCCTCACAAAACCACATTTTTTCTTTACCGAAAACCGAACCAGGGCTCTGAACCATGGGGACCTACCGGAAGACGAGCGGCGAAAGGTCATGGCGACCTGGCTCATGCAGTGCGTCAGAGGGTCAGACGCAATTTTGCGAAGAGAGGGCATCGTGATGCCAGAAGAGGTGTTCGGAACTACGGAGGATGGACCGCAGAGTGTTGCGGGCTACCTAGTACGATGACGATGCCGCTTTCGCTTGGTGTCATGCTGGCTATGCTTGTGATGCTCTGATGCCTATTACTTCGCGTGCTCGAAGACGGATATAGTAAGATAGTTCATCCCGTCTAGGATAGAAGAATCGGCACGGACACTGGTTGTGCTGGATGTCGACGGGTAGAGAGAACGGTTTAATGTGAAGAACACACACACATTGTCAGTACGAACCAAACAATTAAATTCCAGAGCCATTTTTTTGCACATATTTGCGTTATTTTCTCCGGCGGCATTGTTCACTCTACACCGACGCTACCCGACAAAAAAAACACTACACTCTAGGAAACAGCGCGCAAATGCATTTCCACGGGGGCAATAGCATTTGCTCTAGAGTTTTCTTGTGAACGCATGGTACGGTACTATACTTTAATCAGTATAAAAACACCATTAGTATTTGCCTTATGAGGCTCCTTGAACTCTATACTATTAGTACCTCACCCAAAATGCTGTTCTTTTGGGTAAACTGAAAGTGCAACCCGATAAACAGACTCATGAGCTAGGTTTACAACAAATAACATTGTACAACCAAAAACATATTTCCCGACGGTTTTGGGTTAAGGAGGCCCGTCGTTCAGAGACTGTTTTAGCCAAACCAAACAGTGCTATACTACTGTAATAGTCTTAATAGTATTGCGATAGTATTAGTAGCTATATTGCTGTAGTATTAGTATTGGTAGTATGAATATCTCTATCGTACATAGCACTCGTCTTGGACTTCCAATAGTATTACAATAGAGGGAAAACATGTCTTACAATAATGACGATTTCGGCATCGGCAACACGAAGCAATGCAATATTACAGTAGTGCTGGGGTAGGGCGTGTGTACGGGAGTTTATACGATACCACACGCGCGCAGCATCATCATATAATCATATCATCATACCTGGTACTTGATCTATCGCACATTGTTCCAAGTCGCTTGATAAGATCGTACCCGTCGTCTTTTGGGGAGGTATATATCAGGGCTAGTCACGGGGCATGACCCGACCGCAGGTCTCGCGGGTCGAGTCCGGTCATGTCAGGAAGGGTTCAAGACCTCACGCATCCGGTCAGGAGGTTTTTAAATGTCGTAGATCAGGGTGGGTCACCAATGTAGTGGGTCAGGTTGGGTCACCAATGTCGAGGAGCGACCCGACCCGTGAAAAGCCCCAGGTGGTATACATGTATTGGTTGGTATATATGTATTGGTTGGTATATATGTACAAATGGCCTGGCCCCCCAATGGCCACCCAAAGGGTTACTATAATAACTGTATCGGCAACATTCCAGCGTGCGGCTCAAACGTGTGGGTATACCCTCAACATCATCCTAACGCGGGGCATGTCGAGAAGTTTGCACAGAGTGCTATGATAGAGTGCCGGGGTCACCGATCACCCGTCACAGATAAAAGAAGCTTCAAGCTCTAAAGCGCTTTGTAAAAATGCCTTGTTCTTTAATACAGTAGGCATCCTCTATACCACTATACCGCTCACTGCTGCGAGCATCGTGGAAGTTTTGAGGGGGGCCCTGGGACCCCCCCGCGGCCACGTGGTTTCGTGAACAAAATCACAAACAACAAGTCACCGGTAACATCCGATCAATTATCGACATCGACATCACGCCGGGCCAACCGCAGTACACTATTCCAGCCGCACGATGACCGTGCGTGCTGTGTACGCCTACTCGGCCGCACGTGTTTGCCCTACATCTTCATCACGCAGCTCCACAACCAAGCCTCTCACACCAAGCAATCAATCTTGATGACACCCATCAAAAGCAACCCATCAATCTTGATGATACCCATCAAAAGCAATCAATCTTGATGGCAAGGAGAAACAATCACAGCAAGCAGTGTATATCATATCATCCAATTTGCTGTACGTTTCCTCTACAATGCCTCGTCCTCTAGGAAACTGTAGTCGAACCGGAAGTCTGACTTGATCCGCTGGCACCATCCAGTCTCGTAGTCGAAGTAAACGTAAGTGCCCTGCTCGTACTCATCAGTGGTTATCTTGGGCTCCTCGTGACGCTGCAAGTGCACACGAAACACACAGAAAGCGAGCGAAGGAGCGAGAGCAGAATTGAGACAACAGGCAGACCAGGTAGTGGCGTTGGCGCTATACTTCCGAAGTACATAATTGTCGTTCTCACACTAACTAGTCCGTGGTGACATGTATGCCATGCCCAATTTTGACTGATTTTAATGGCTTCGTTGATTGATTGATTGATTGATTGATGGCTGCAAGTAACATCCAAGTTCGAATCAACACATAACGCGTTACAAGTCAGTAGTCGGATTACCATCGAGACATAACCTGTTGAGAAAAAATCTAAAACAAAAGACGTTTCCTGTCGTAAAAAAAAACGTCGTCTAACGAATGGGTGCACGGAAAAACGATGGATTTTTCTTGTGACCCAAAGCAAATGCGAACCAAGAACCAACACACTCCAAGCAAACACCAACACCAAAGAAAACGCCGGTCTCCTTCCTTACCTGGAACCATGTCATATACTTCTTGTGGTACCGCCAAGACTGCTTCTTCAACTCGCGTGCGGCGAGGTACTGCTGGTACGTCCCTTGTTGGTAGTAGAAGATGAGGAACAGCGTGTCCGTGTTGAGTTTGTCGAACATGTGCGGCTTCTCGAAGGCTGGAGCGGGTTGACTCGGAAAGGCCACCGGCGTTCGGTAGGGGTTACGCGGAGTATACCTGAACGAATTAGGGATGCCATGGAGAGAGGGAGGCGGTGCACGCCGCGGGGGCGGTTAGTTGGTGGCCACGTGCAAGAGACAGCACATGTTGCATGTTGGGGTTCAGATCAGCGCACAACACACCACACGACACCTGATAATGCACGGTTGCGTTCCCAATGTCGAGGTACAGCAGTATACCGTACCGGACATTTTGCAACGGAACACTGCGATACACGTAACACAAACCCGTGCGACTTTCTCGAGCTCGTCAGGCTAACTGAACTGTCACGTTGCTCCACCTGCGCACCAGTCGGCGGCGGCCAATTTATACACAACTGGACGTGAGCGATAGAACGCGGCCTTAAAAAAAATCGACTGGAGAATCCGCGCTGTACAACAAGGCCGGCAGTTACTCATCGAAGGCCAAAACTTCAATACAACTGAAGAATGCACGCTGTTCAATTTTTTTAGGTCGGCAGTTACTCCTCGATGGTCGAAACTTGTGGCAAGATGACAGAGTTATTAGCTCGAGGGATACATGGACCAGGCATCATAGACTCACGGCTTCGCTCGCTCTGAGTCCCGCGTTTGTGGCTTGAACATCATGCTCTGCTCAAGAGCTGTGCGGCCACCAGACTCGGCGCTTTGCCGTGCCGTTCCCAAAGCCGAGTGATGCTGCCCGAGAGCCAATCCCATCGGCACACCTACCGAGAGCATTTAGTCAATATCGAGGGACGGACATGTCAGACGCGTCCAAGTGCACAGAAACACCGGGCACAAGGTATCATATGCGGGTACTTACCATACCCCGGACTCGTTCATTTTACCGTAGGCATACATCTCGGGCCGCAATGTACGCCACAAAGCCCACCCCACGAGCCAACGTAAGTGCTTACTGCAGCAACAAAAACGGCACAACTCGTGTTGGCAGCAGCAAAAAATGGCGCAACTCATTTGGGCGGTAACAAAAAAGGAGTAAGTTGTGTTCAAATTTAGCAGATACCCAAAACAGTACACAATACTAGCGTACAATATACCAGGTAACCCAGGGGTGCACGGAAAAAAGAAAATACGGTATGTATCATACTACACCACAAAAAAGTCAGCATTTTTATAAAACAAACCGGACCGGTGTGACTACAGGACGAAAAAAGAGAAAACCATTTTTTTTTTCGTTCTTGAAAAAAAAGTTTGAAAAAGCAATCACTTCGTTTTTTTAAAAACAATTACTTGGTTTTAGAGACCCCCTCTTCCCTCTGAGTACTCGGTAAAACCTTAACATCGTACCCAAACGTCTAGTTTGGGGATCAGGGACAAATCGTACTGGGGCACTCCTGCAGCATACCTGATGCCTCGTCCTCCCGATCAGCATTAGCTGCAGAGGACCCATCGAAAGCCGACGCACCATCCCCCTTCAAGCCGCCCGGCCCTGCCCGCTGCTGTAGTGTTTGCGCTTGCTGTTGTTGCTGCGCCACCGCCGCCGCTGCCGCCGCCTGCTGCTGCTGCTGCTGTTGCTGCTGCTGCTGTTGCTGCAGCTGAAGCTGCTGCTGTTGCGCCTAAGTACCGCCAGAGATCGTGCGAAGGGGGTATCAAAACAATCAGTTAGCCAGCTTCACGACTGAGACACCGAGACAAAGCTTACGGGCAAGATCAGAACACACGACTATGAATAGATCAACGACCCTTGTTGGCAATAGGGTGCTTACTAACCCTAACCCTAACCCTAACCAACCGAGCTACCGTAGTAACCAATAAAAAGGTACAATAAAAAGGTGTAACATCAGCCGTCGACGTATAGTCAACCAACTGAGGGTTTATTTCCGGATCGCCCGCAACAAAAACGTCATCACATTTTACCTCGTGTGTATTTTATGTTTGTCCCTATTTACCTAAATTTACGTGTACTTATATATAGTCCTCTGTATTTACTTATATTTCCCTAGACTTACCTACGATGATTGATAACGCGCCATATCATAAAGTAACATGACACATTAGGCTATACCTATATAACCAACACGGTGTCTTGATACCAATGGCCTCAGGGGTGTTCTGTTCGGATATTGCCAAAGCGCCATGCAACGTCTGCCCTATTATACAGGAAGGTCCCCCCATGTTATAGCTTGGCTCATAAAAAATCTGCAATTATATACGAGGAAGTTCAAGTTTTCAACGTCAACGCTAAGCATGCGAGGTCGGATAGCAATCGAGCATGGTGGGGACGCCGTACTACCCTTCAGCAGCAGTATTTGTCAGGCTCTTAACACTTCACAATACAAGGCATCCTGGTACCAGGCATCACGTACCACAAAGGACGGAAACGTAGGGACCGTGTGGGTACAGTGGGTATCCCGCTTTAAGAGCATCCGAGGCAAATCGGCATGTCCCGCCTACACTCTATGCTACGGATAAGAGCAATGCATAGTTAAGGGCGCTCGTTTCGGCTCGTCTCGTCATGGTGTTTTGCGAGATAAATAATTTGGCTGGGTTCAAAATATCTGAATCCAACGAACGAACGTTACAACCCACGGTCAACCTAACCCACGCAAAAAGAGGTTAGAAGTGCCATTTTGGCCTTTCTCACCGACAGCCCTCCCAACTTTTTATTTGGCTGGGTTGGGTTATGGTGGGTTATGATGGGTTATGATGGGCTATGATTGGTTATGATGGGATATTATGGGATATGATGGGTTATGATGGGATATGATGTTCGTTGGTTCATACGCTTTTCTACCCAACCAAATGTGGTATCTCGCGAACATCCAATGAATACGACTGTAGTACCATACAATCGTGGCGGACATAACTCCGCGACAACAGCTGGAGACCAACGAGAGCGCATACAACAGCTGCAACGCCGAGGGTTGCAAGAAAACCTCGCGGCAGGGTTTTTGATTTGAGAAACAACCTACCCGCTGCCCTGAGCACGGCTCTCTTGAGGACGAGCTGCTCCACTGCAGTGTCGGAACGGCTCGCAGTATCATAGGTGTTCTAGCCCAACCCACGAATACCCTGCTAAAAAGAGCTCTTCGTTTCATGCTAACACTTTAAGTGTTAAATTTGAAAAAAGGTGCGAAAAATTGAAGCTATCATGCAGGTAGCGCACCGTAAGCGAAAACGGGAGCCCCCCCCCCTGCTGCTGTTGTTGTTGCTGCTGCTGTTGCAGCTGAGCTTGCTGCTGCTGTTGCTGCTGTTGTTGCTGTACCTTTTGTTGCGCCCCCGCCTGAGCGGCCTGCTGCTGCTGTTGCTGCTGCTGTTGTTGCTGCGCCTGCTGCTGCTGTTGCTGCTGAGGTAACGCGGGCTGCTGGTGATTGCTCGGGTGTGGCGACTGCCCGGCAGCCGCCTGGAAGGAGGCCGGGGAGGCAAGGGTCTGCTGCGGTGGGCCTGGTCGTGAAGGTGTCTGAACACTGCTGCTGCTGTTCGCGGTGTTTAGTTGTGGGTTGCCGGATGGGGGTGTCCTCACCATCGCCATCCCCTGCAAAGAACACGCGCAATTAACGTCTTTAGAAATGTGACAGCTCAGACCCCAATGGTTGACCGACGACGGTCTGTAGAGGTTTTCGAAGAGTCGTTGCAAAGTTAGACGATTTCGAGCAGCGAAGGTGTGCATCCACCACAGTGCAGAAACTTCGAACGTAGCAACTGACAGGCCGGGATTGCGGTGAACCAATCCGACACATGAAGCAACCAAACAAAGAGCCAAGAGGTATAGGCGCGACCGAGAGCAAGAGAGTGTGTTTCTCTCGTGCTATCTACGCCACACCTAGCAAAGGTTTCCCTCAGTGCCACATTTTATTAACCTACAGAATGATTAGAGTGTGGATTAGAGGTGTTAAACTTTTGCCAATGGCCTGGGTACTCACGAGTATTGTAAAGAGCTTCTCCATGCCCAGCGACTAACCTTTATGCTCATCAATAAAAACCACCCCGAGGACAAGCGGAGGCTGCTGCGATTTCGCCGCAAAGCAACCAGCAACAACGAAGCAAACAGTACACATCAAGCACCCACCTGCTGCCTTTGTGGAGTGTGAAGGTTATCTGACGCCGATGACGCGCCGCGTACCATCTTGATAGGGGTCGTTGCTACGCCGGTCTGTCAAGAGTTGAAGCCGGCATCGATTCAGAGGAAAACGAACCCGAGGGGGGGGGGGGGGGGTTGTTAGAAATAATCTTCTTTAAATCCACACCGAGGGCCCCGGTCACAAAACCC
>JBBMKB010047227.1:0-16063 GCA_037833945.1 Alaria marginata | reverse complement strand
CCATCACGGGTCACAGCGACAACGCGCACCAAACCAATATATTACCGGAGAGCGGAGATCCTACGCGACCTTACAGCAGCCACTAAACAGACAGACATAATTATACTGCAAGAGTTCACCTACAAGACAGCTTCAGCGGGAGAATCTACGAATACGCCTGTGGATCATGCATCCATATTCTCCAATCTCCAACAACATCTCTCAATCAAAATATCGAATGGGCGGTATCATTCGTCATTGTCAAATAAAAAAATTAAATTAATAACAAAAACGGAAATCATCGTAGCAAGCCATCAACGACATCACACGTGCCTGATGCGGGCAATGCTCTTGCTGACAGCGTGTTGATCCTTTCTCCTCTCTTCGGGTAGCTGCTCTCCCATACGCCCATCCCTAACCGACGATGCAGACTCCTCCCCCAGTGCCCATCGTCTCTCTCTGTTGTATATCGTCTTCCTCCGGGTCCGGGATATAACTCCCCAGCTCCCGGGCAGCACAATGCGAAACCTGCTGCTGGGCCGGCGACGGCAGTTGCGGCGGCGACGGCGACGGTGGCGGCGGGGGCGGTGACGACGGTGACGGTGACGGCGGGGGCGGCGACGACGGTGACGGTGACGGTGATGGCGGTGACGGTGGCGGCGGTAGCGGTTGTGACGATGGCGGTGGCAGCGCTGGCGGGGAACTCTCCTCGTCTTCCTCACTCTCGTATTTAATGTCAACTTGCTCTTCTTGCAGGCTCCTCACGACCCTTGCTTGAACCTCGGCCTTTTTACAGAGAATTTCGAACCTGTACTTCATCGCCTGCGTTTCTAGCTCGAGTTCAGCGCGACATGTCCTCTCGATGTCCTGGCGGAAGCCACCTGTATCCATCGTAGCAAATGCTTGGTACGACGCCCATAAAGCTACCTGTCTGCGCTCCTTCTCTCACCAAAGCTTCTGTCCTGCAATCTCTATTTCGAGCAGCTTGATCTCCATGATCATGATTTCAATGTACTCCTCACTAACTTCATCGCGATCCGAGCCCCCGTGCTCTGAACCCATGGTGCAAAAGTCCTATACCCCCCGGGGCGAATCCTAAACCTATACCCTAGTCTACGAGAGAGTTCGGCACCTTGGACGATATCGTGTTGGTTACACCCTCTCACAGCGTTGACAGGACTTATATAGAAGGATGCAGGACGAGATAGACTCCCAGGTGACCACGCAAAATTCATGTATTTTATCGAACCACCGAGCTGACTCCCATACGATTAGAAGTATTCCCAGAACACCCCTCAAATATGGATCGTAGAGTGACATCGGGTTGCACGGATGAACACCCCGCATACAGCCTGACATCCCTTTCCCTTCTGTAAAAATCCCTCATTAAGTATAGACCCCCCTAATCTCCGATATAACATATTTTGTTTTAAACCAGAGGACAACCGACACCCTCTGCTGGGCGAATCAACAGTGCAAGGGTGAGAGCGTGCCAGCTCACCGCTGTCACCAGCTCACTGGTGTCACCACAAGCATGGTAGTCGCAGACGCATCACATTCCACATTTTCATACCAAAGCAACTTCCTCCCCCCTAGCGCAATGCACAGTCGAGAACAACGTCATTGACCATTGCCCGTTGTCCACTTCTTCAGCCCACTACTGCCATCACAAGCATAGCAGTTGTAGACGCGTAGAATACCAATGAATGGCTGCTCATACCAAGCCCCCCTCCGCGTGGTTCCCCACGGATGCGGATCCCGACGGGTTGGGCTTTTTGTCCTCCACACCCACGGCTACGCCTGCATAGCCACCGTTCGCAGAGCGAATCAAGCGTTCAAGGGTGAGAGACTTCCAGCCCACCGCAGTCACCACGAGCATGGTAGTCGCAGAAGCGTAGAAAATGAAGTGGCCGTCTGCCCACTCTCTCGCTGAGGGTGAGATAGACCACGCGAAGGTGGTAGCGTAGGCAGGTGGACCGAGTATTTTTCCGACGCTTTCCGCCATGGCGAAGAGCCCGCCTAGCTTTGCCCGCATGTTGGCTGGGACCATGCTGGTGGATGCCACGACCAACGTAGTGTTGAGCTGATGGGTGGAAAACACACGTGGGAGTTGGGACGCGTGTTTGGCGTGGCGCATACAACGAACAGCTGATTGGTTTGGCGCATATATTGTTTTTCTGCGTTCAAGTAAGCGTACGCCTAAAGACGTAGGTATATATCGACCCGCTGTGTGAATAGCAAAACTGCTCGATCGTCACAAACGCCCGGATAACACTGTGATATTTGTAACTTGTATGGCTTCAGCTGCCAATCACTAACAGGACAGCGGGTGGTTTCGCCATATTTACCGCTTTCAACGGGCGGGGCGTCGATGTGGGTTCCACAGAGACCTGGTTCGCGGAAGCATTATAGCATCGCCATCGGGTGTGTCATGAGCAATGTCGACGTTTGAACCGAGGCACGAACAAAGCTACAAATTTTGGTGTAACCTGTCTGTCACATTACATCAAGGCGGCGGCACTATCTTTCCGAGCACACCACCGGGTCACAACGGTTCGAGGCGCAGTTTACTATGCTCCGACCCGCCGAGTATATTGTTCCACACCATCAACTGCAATGCCCCTAATTATTATTATCGGGATTGTTGTGCTCTCGCCGCTGCCATGCCGCAGCTGGCGACAGTGGTGTTGCGGATTCACTGACGACATACCGTGACAGACGAACGCTACATCAACGCGAGACCACTCGCTCATCTGGGATCATAACCAGGTCGCATTGGTACGAGTCGGAGGTTACTATACGGCAACGTGTTACTCCGTGCCCTCAATTGCTGTCATGCTCCCGGCGTATCATAGGTGTTGTTGTGCTCTCACCGAAGTCATGCCGTAATTGACGAACGTGATGCTCGACACCGAAACGAGGAAAAGGCTGGGCGCATTCCAGCTCAGGAATGAAGCGCACGGGATAGAAAGGAAAGCTGGCACGCTCATGAGGCACCCCATACGCTGCCAAGTCACGGGCCCGAAGGTTTTGATCACATAAGGAATCAGCACAAGCTGGGACGCCACCAGAGCCACACCTGCCGTTATCAATGCCTGGAAGATTTGACGTCAGAGCATGGGTACCACAATGATTACGTCACAAGATAAACTACATGGTTAGTCTGAGCGCATGTGAACCGCTTATTTGTACCGCTCTAGAAGGTTGGAACTAGCATAAACTAGAACACGAGCGGGACTCGGCCTTTTTGGTTACCATCACTATTTATTTCAGCTCAACTATCAATAGTAAGATGTTTTACCTTCAGCGATCTTCTGGATAAGCAGCGGTAACAGGTGTCTTCCCTTCACCCCCGAGAACGTGCTTTAATTCTTATTTCGCGCATATCGCAGGGCATTCCCACTTTCAGGTTCATATATTCGTTGATTTGCGTCAATTTTCTGCCGTGATCAACTGATGGGAGTTAAGTAAGAGCAGAGGAACCATTGATTACGAACCAAAGCGAACTTCAACTTTACAACGCCGCTGAAAAAAGGAACTAGCACGAGCTGGGGCACAACAAAACTAGACATGTCGACATTAGCACCTTCAACACGGTGGTGTTTAACGTAAGAGCAATGGTGGTAATAGTGTCTATATTTTTGCGGTCGGTAACATTTGAGTGTCAGAACGAAATCAAGACAGTTTGCGAGGTATTCGAACACCCAACCCACGCCAGAGCTATCTTACACACTGGTGCTAGCGTTTGGACAGCATTTTTTATGCTATGTGTCATGTTTATGGTTCAGTACTACTCAATGCCTCTGATAACTGACTACATACCATTATGGTATCAATCACAGACTCGGCAGGCTTCTGGCTACTGCTGTGTCCAAATAACTATCGCCAACACGACCCCACGATGGAGGTGCTATATTCCACGTTGCTATTCACGATTGAACTAAATTCCACACATAACCGTATTTCGCAATCTTACTTGTTTCTGACGTTAACCGGACGAAATCTCTGAAACAAGCATCGAGTAGACCTTGTTGATTACTGGATCGGTAGAACAAACACAAACCCCGATACAGGTGATAAATTTAATTTAGCTACTCATAATGGAAAATGTTTCCATTGTCAGCTATGTTTCACAGTCTATCTCGGTGGTGACTGTAGCCCGACGTCATCTCCAACCCGAGCACAACAATATACTTCGCTTCAGGGAGGATAGGCGAGGCTGTACGAGACAAAGTCGTACCACTATAAATCAAGGTGCGGGAACAGTACGCCAGTGATTCGTATGCTGTGCTAGGAATGGACAAACGCACTGCCAGTCTGTCAAGTCTCTGCTATCACCGTAAGAAGAGAGCATGCGAAAGTCTACCAATAGCTGTCGCTGCAGAGGCGTGGAATCAGATCGAATTTCCATTTTTTGTTCGGGCGTGGAAGTGATCAAAGGTAGCATCACAGTGCACAATTTTCTTGGCTACCAGGTATGTCTTACCGCTATGAAGTTCGTTAACCGAAAATGCCTTTCAATACTACATATCGGCCCCTGCGAAATTAGTAGTGGTCCCTCTACAATGCCGTTGGAGTAGCGCCGGTTACCCGTTATAGGGCCTGTGAAATCGCTTGATACAAATGGGAACAATACGAGTTGTCGTATGCGGAGTAGTGCCGGTTGCCGCTATAATACCGGTGTTTCCGTCCGGCACATACCGGCACTGTAGAGGGACCACTGTTACTGTGTACACAACACCTTGGTGCAGATGGAGTTGCATCTAGATTATGTACCCTACGAAACACACCGTTAGAACCTTTGTTCGAACCCAAACGAGGCCTGCTCTAGTTCCAAGGGATTTGTCCCCATATAACGGGGGTGCCGTGGTAAATGGTGCAAAGGGCGAGTTGTAGCCGTCACGTATGGGTACATGAAACAACCCCGTGAGGAAATGCCCACCTTTCCAAAGTCAGTTCTTCCGCAGCCCAAGCCTCCAAGTTCGGAAGTGCTGAGAGCTTAAAGAGAGTAGGTTGAATAGTCGTATGCTGCTTGCTCATACAACGATAAAAGCGCACTTCTCACTTACTTTTTCCTTGTCTTGTAAGCGATGCAAAACAGTTAAGCAGCGAATTCTAACTTGCATGTTTCAAGGATGATAACCTGAAATACGTGAGTCCGCACCTGAGCCATCCCACGGTAGGGGTGCAGCAATAAGTCCTTGACCTCCTGACATAAGGAGCTCAATATCTCACCCGAAACGTGGCTTCCAAGCGTTTTGTTCGCGCAACCCGATCAACAGGTCTATCCGCTAGTCCTAAAACAGTTGCACTCATCAAAGGATCCTACCAAACCGGTAGTTCCTTACTTCAGGAGCTCAACCGGTCAGGGACGTTTGGCCCCAAAAAGAGCAACCCCTACCGTGGGATGACTCACCTTGCCAATATTCATACTTCCCCAGCCCAAGCCTCCGACTGCGGGTGTGCTGAGTGCCCAAAGCGGGTACACTTCTTCGAAACCGACATACATTATCTGTGCTCACAGAAAGCAGTACCACCAAAAGGGATAGAAAGCGCGCGGAGGGTTTCGGCGCGGTAAGCACAGCAATGAAGTACTCGACAACGCCCTTGGTATCGATATTGTTTGCTTCAGTGGAACATACCAGGTACCAGGTATACAGAATCCAAAGCAGGCATAGTCAATACAACGGTTGCTTCCGTAAGTCAGCCTCCCAACTATGGTTGTGCTTAGAATCCAACGCGGGTAAGTCACTTCAACGCCGATGTACATAATATGTGCTCACAGGGAGAGTCCCACCGATGGGGTAAGGTACGGAGGGGGGGGGTTAGTAGGGAGAAGTAAACTCTGTCATTTAACCTCGCCGTATTACACGCAGTGCGCCTCCCGCCTCTAATACCAATCCCGATCGTAAGCACGAATTCGTCCATCCGTATCAATTGTTGCCTTAATTGTAACGAATACACGGGTCGAGTGCGCACTCGGCATCCCGACATTGCAGAGGACACTAAGTCAATAGACATGTGAAGATATCTGGTTGGTGCTTCGGCTAGTCTTCAGCATCAGCAACTTGATGCCAGTGCGAGTTAAAGGCTCAAGCAAGCAGTGGTCTACGCACGGCACTACTGTACCTCGGCAGAGGTGTGAGACAAAAGGCACTTTAGAAACGCAGTCGCCTCAACGTTCGACGATTTGCACACTGACATTATCTCGTCCTAAAGCCCCTACTATGTAGCTTCCAAAGCCGACCTCACCCGTTTCATGATACATGTTGTTCATGCCCTGTTGTAACTCTTCCACCTGGCTGACAACCCACGCCACGCGTTTGACGATATACTCGATAACTGCTGTGTAAAAATCTTCACACGATGCACGATGTAGCGGTCATTCTACGGACACACGACTCCTGTCGTCAAGCGTAGACTAGGGCTAGGGTAGGGGGAACACGCCCATTTCCACTTCCACGAATGGGCCACTCACGCAAGTAATTATGTCCTTCGCTCAGAAACGGACCTAACACTATATATATTGGCACATAATCAAAAACAGTTCCCATGGGGACGGAGAATATCGCGACACCGAGAAGTACAAACGATAGAAGTTCCAAATAAGTATGTTAGTCGCGAGCACTAAACGTGACGCCTCTACCGCAGCCTTGTTCTCCACACTAACCTACTAACCTACTAACCTGTAAAACGACTGCCAGGCACAGGACCGTCTTCACGTTTGGCGAAGCGATAATTCCATCGGGTCCGCATAGTCCTGGCTCCAGCCCATCGTCGCTTACATGGCATGCCACTAACGGTTTACCACAGCAGCCATCCCCGGCTATAGTCGAGGCACCTTTGCCGCCGTCCATTACGTCTGACGCGAAGCTATCGACGCATTTATGTTGCTGACTTAACCCCTCGCTGCTATCGACAACCTTCTCCCTGCCCACTTTTTCTGTTGTTGCTGCGTCGCATGAATTGTAACTGGAAGGCTGGTGCTCAGCAAGCAATAGTCCTGGAGAACAGTTGCCCGTACTGTTTCTGTCACGGTGGGGTGAACAGAAACGAGACAGGAGTGCAAAAACGGTAGCTTGATGATAATCGTCTAGAGAGAAAGGGATTTCATGCCCGCAGTTTTCTGATTGGTCCATTTTTTTCACGCCGGCGGAATAGAGACACTCTAGCGAAATGGGAAGAGGCCGGCGTAATAGGGACATTCTACTGTCATTGGTGCATGCTAGCGTAATAGGGGCAGGCTAGCGTAATAGGAGCACGATAAAACAAAAGGTGCACGCTAGTCTAATCCAAATTTTCTGGATTAGGGTTAGGGTCCTGCTAGCGGAGATCACGTGCCAAGTACTTGTTAGCAGGGGACACGCTAGCGTCATAAGGATACGATAGAGATATACTCAGCAGGTACACGCTAGCGTAGTAGGGGTACACGAGCGAATCAAATACACGCAACAGGTACTTGCTATCGTTATAAGAACATCCTATTAATAGTGTAATATAACCATACTAGGACAATAAGGATACGCTTGCGTGAGAGGGATGCAATAGTGTAAGAGGGACACTAGCGCACTAGTTCCACGCTAGCTGGCATATTGAGAGCACACTAGCATACCAAGAACATGCAACCATCGTAGGCGTTTTAGGGACGCACTAGCGTATCAGGGATATGTCAGCGTAATGTAAATCACGCTAGCGTCATAGGGACACGCCAGTTTACTAGTGCATTGCTAAACATCATTACAGTTCCAAAGTTTGGCTCGAGGTACCCCTAATAGTAACGACGTGTGCACAGCTAGCGATGTGTCTTCGTGGTGCATCACGCTCCAAAATCGAAATCGTTACTCACGTATCCGAGCCCCGACAGGTGAACTTCTTGGGGAATTTCTTGGTCTCCGGAAGATACATTACCACGAAAGGGATCAGCACGAGTGCGAAGCATGACCCCACCAGGTTCGGGAGCAGGAAGGGGTACCTAGACACGCATTGAACATAACATATCGCGGGAGCAGCAGTAGAATCACGTTGGTTCGACCGAAGGATTAGATCGGATGGCGTTGGCAACCCGCAGTGAGGGCGTGAGGTGATTAACAAACACGGTGGGGTAGTCAGGACTCGCACTCTCATTGTCTATGATAATATATCGAAAACCAAATTATGTTTCGGCAGCAAGAACGGGTACCTGGGCCCGGGTTCAACATGGCCTACCGTGGGAGTAGTGGCATCATGTCCGTATTGTTGACTGCACAAGGAAGGGCAAGCGCGCATCATGGCGTGTTACACTGTGTTGATTACTGCTGTGTCGTGATTGCACTGTTTAACTCAAACATGACTCACTGTTGTGGGGCACCTCGACAATGGAGGTTCAAACTACAGTCGGATCCGATGTGTGTACTACTCCCTTTCCCGCTAGGGACCTATTGCGAATAGTCCATCGGATTATGTTTCGAACTACGCAACTCAAAGGAGTTTTGACGCGGAACGACCTTCTTATCAAAACGTGGCTACAGGTGTCTGCCACTATCTCCCCCAGTGCAAGCCTTCATGTGGATCGCGCAGACGGCTCAGCGTTCGTAATGATCGTCGAGGTTTGTTATTCTCCTGCCATGCCATAACGTATGGCGGAATGTAATGTTTGCTGTTAGTTTCTGCAATTTACAGGGATTCGAACGCCCAATTATCCACCAGCAGCATGAACTGTTGTCATGATACATTGACTTGTACACAAAATACGTCAAAATCAAGGGTATCGCGTATGTATTGCAGTATATTACCTCCCAAATAGACCCTCCTCAGAAAATAAGCTGGGGTAGTTAAGAGCTGGCTGCGCTAGGACACCTCCCACCCCGGTCCCGAGCACGAGACTGACACCTTTGCAACCTGCCCCAGGAGTAAAATTGATGGATGAGATGCAGGCGTGTTATGGTATTCCCTTGGAAGGCCGGCAACAACCTGAGTTATCGAGTGAAGGGGATGTGTGGTACATTTTGGAACGCAATGCCGGTATCAAACTCAGTTATTGGATAAATGGGGTGGGTGGTACAATTCGGAACACATTTCGTTAAATGATGAAGATCCCCTCGTAGGACAGCCCCACGGGAAGCAGGTATCCCGGCGCATGAACTAGATATAGTCGCTCTTCCTCCGTCTTTCAGCAACGAACGCACGGTAGTAGCCACGACGACCTGTTCAACACGTTGACTATCCATGAGACACCCTGTGTCCCCTGCCCTGTCTAATACTAGGGAAGTGTTGGGTTAATGAAGCAGTTTGGGCGTTTAATCGATTTGGGTTGAAGCCCTATTTCGCTTCTTGTGCGTTAAACCCTAACCCCAACGCTATTGTTCCGCTCTCGTGCTGATGTTTAGTTTACGTTTCTGGTTCGCGATTGACACTGAAGCTGCACATGTCGGATGGCATGCATAGCAGCAAATTAATGGGAATCGGAGAGAGCGGCAAGACGTTCTCGACAGAGCTTGCAACTCGCGTCTTCCTGTAGCCGACAAAGGGTTGGGGGACCAACGCTGCGGTCGGGGGAGTTCCTCCATTTTCGCTACGACTGACACCGAGTTTATACCAACCCCTCGCAGTGGCTTTGCACGAACACCTCGTCCGAAATTGGGCAAACATGGTTTACCGGCGTAGACTGACTACCAGTTTCATAGCAGTACTTGTTGCTAAGCCTTAAAGAACAAACGAAAAGGGGGGGCAACTTGCGCGAGCGATATTAAAGTCGCTGAAACAGTAGGTCGAAACAGTAACGCCACCACCGCAGCTTGGGTCAGGGCCAGGGCCTTGGGCAGGGCTATGGCTGTAGCCCTAAGCCAACAAGAGCCTCAGGCCTGCCGGGGGAGCTGATACAGCACCCGAGGACACGTACCACGATAGGAATACTGTAGCATATGGCGTATGTTGAACCAAAAGTGTTGCTGACAGACAAGGCTACTGAATAGAGGAAATACCCAATATCAATATCGTTCGAACCCCATCTATATACGTTTCACGATTGTTATTTCGCTGCATACCTAGGTCATGGAGTGGTTCAATGAGTTAAACGTGTATTCTTGCTCAGAGAGACAGCAAAGAGCTCCTTAGGTACAACACCTCAAGGTGTGTGCTTATGTGAACCCCCTATTGCAGCACGAAGAAGGCGGGTTCGATATCACGTCGCGTGCTACGACAGAGGTATTCATAGCACTTTTCGCCGGAAACATCATCGACTCAGGGTGCTTCTCGACCCAGGAACTGCCGGGTTTCGATAGTTGTTTACAGTACCATTCGTTGTACTACGGCAGAGGTGCAACCAATTAATACGAAGCTCCTCGATGGTGAAGCCTAATACCTCACCCACACCCTTGAATTTAAGAAAATCTGGTCTTGCATGCAGGTGAGTAATCCCATGGCCTTTGGGTAGGACGGACGATGGTGTTGTGCTCAAACGATCGTAGACAGGGATTCGGTTGAGTAGACCCGTCGGTCATAACCGGTTTGGGCAAAGAGTGCTACCTCAATCGCAGCACGTGTCTATTGAGGTAATATGCCTGCCGTAGAATGCGTCGACTCACCAGACATGTAAGTCATTGCGATCATGATATGCTTGGGCCCACAAAGCTCGCGCAGCGACGTCCTCAAGGCTGGTATGATGCCGTTAAATAATCCCAGAAGAAACCTGCGACACCAACAAACCGAAACATACATATTGATACATCATACGCAGGTATTAATAGTGGATCACAGTATGGCTGGCAGGATGTCAATTGCAACACTTCAAGAGTAGGCTTTTACAAGGTAAATACGTAGGTAGGCTGTCCCCCCAGCACTGGTAGGGTGGCGCTAAACAATTCGAGAATAATCCTGCACAACGAATATACCGCATATTCTAGAGAGACAGGAGCCGCATGCCACGTCCGAGGTATGCTTCGACACCTAACATGCATTAGGCTTCCCAGTTGAGGAGCTCTGTATCCCACCCATATACTGTCTTAGTTGAATAATCAACCGGGTGAACAATCCCAGGTGCCGGGTATCTAACATAACAGTATTGGCTATTCCCACGATATTGGGCAGCTTTTATGTAAATGAACCCTGTCAGTCAGAAATGTTTTCAAGAATGATGTGTATCGAGGCTCATAACCTTGTAGGACAAGGCCTGTAGAGGCTCTTTTGCCGTCATACGAGCTGTAGAGGTGGCACCGATCTGGTTGTAAATATCACTTTTGATGTGAATGAAAATGAATAGTTTGGGAGTGCGCTGGCGGCCGAAAGTGGAAAGCAAAGATTGTAAGGAAGATATATTGGCAGAAGGCTTCAAAAGCTGGAACGGAGGCGGAAAGGAGACGGAAGAGAGGGATCGAGATAGGCAACACCATAAACGTGCTCCCTTCTTTGTGGCACGCGAGAGGTGTTATAGCTGATGACAACACATGACTGGCAGGATGTCATGAAAAAATAGCACTGCTCGTGTAACAAGTCTGGCGAACCAAGTCTCATTAGACAGGTGGGTGGCCTGTCACACCAGGGCTGGCATGATGCCACTTAGTTATCGAAGACACAATCTGAGGAACCAACACGTGTAGGTAGGTAAGCCGGGTACGGTGCCATAAAACAGCGCAGGAGCAAAACTGCGCAACCAATTTACCGCACATTATTGTAAGGTACCCGATCAGGACTGGCAGGGTGGCATTTTACAGCATTACTATTGTCGTATAACAAGTCTGCCGAACCAAGCAACATAGATAGGTAGGTGGTCTGTCATACCAGGGCTGCCATGATGCCGGGGAACACTCCGACAGCAATCCTGCGCAGCGAGGTCGCATAGATAGCTGCCGGTTATATTCCTATTTTGGACGTTAGAGGGACTAAATCGCCATTAATAGGACGATCACAGTATACCAAATGGGTCCCGGCTCTTGTCACATTGATGACAAGGCACATATGCAGGTGGGGGACAACCCAAAGCTCAAGGATAACACCATGATAGGTACCGGCCCGATACTGATCACCAGTTAGATCATAAACGGGTTCAAATATTGTGTGGCGTTGGGGGCTCATGGGTCTGCTCCAGTGAGGACCCTCATGCGCCATAAGTGCTACCTTACCTTATCAGAGGACACTCGACTGCCGTCTATCCTGACTTGACGACAGCGCGAACGTGCAGGTGGTGGATAGCCGGAAGCTCATCGACAACACCAAGATATCGATCAGCCCAAGAGTGATCGCGAGTAAAATAACTGCATAGCGGGCCCTTAGGGTTGTGCTTATGAGTTTTGGTGAGGTGTGAATAGAGGAGGAGCCTCATATCTACTAAACGGCCAACTTTCTTCGTTGATAATTGCCTTTTCGATGAGAGTGAAAAACGATGTTGTCATCTTACATTAAACACAGCGGTGCTTACATTTCCAGACATGTTGTTGGTACCTGGTGCGCAGTTCCTCGGCTAAATTTCGCACTTGTTTGGTTCGAGAGAAAAAATATATATGTCTCTTACACTGAAAATGTATTATTCTAGCAGGAAATGTGTTCTTTGGCAACAGCTACGTATCGATCGCACAAAACAACTCCAAATCGGCAACGGCAGTGTAGAGAAACGGGTGATGCAACCATGTTTGTAGTTCGGGCGGAGGCGCCTCCCGCGTAGACGAAGTGCCGATTAGTTGTTTTATCTTGGTCACGCACCTCCCCATCCCGGTTTCGATTGCTTTTTGTGCTACCGATAGCTGTTGCCGATCACTGTACTTAAACATACAACATCGACTAACAGGACTATATCGCTCATTTAAAACAAACGATGTTAATTATCATCGGAAACGCCATTCTCAACTTATAATTACTGTGCTACCTACCCCTAACACAAGGCACCCAGGTACCGTCTCTCACACCTTGACCACAGGGCGAACGTGTAGGTGGTAGACAGCCCGAAGCTCAACGAGAACACCGCGGTAGATACCAATCCAAGAATGATCACAGCTTTCCTCCCGTAGGCATCGGAGGCGTATCCCAAAGCGTAACTGCTCATGAACCGCCCAGCCGTGAAAGAGCTTGCCACAAAGCCAGCGTAATATCCTGGTGCACGTATTTCAGATGGGGGGAGTAATGTTGGGATCAGGATGCACTGCGAAACGTCGCATTTGTCGGTACCATTGCCGCACAAAGAAAATACAGTGTCAGCGTGCACTAGAGATGTACCCCGTCGGGTACCCAGACCAAACGAGTACCCGGCCTTTCTCCGGAGGTACTACCTCTACCCGTGGCCGGGTACCCGTTTTTTCAGAAACACGTACTTGGGTTATGCGGGTACCCGGACGACATAGAGGGGTGAAATGCGGTTAAAGCGTGAAAAACAGCGCCGCAAAGGTGAACCAACAATTTCACACCGGCAATGACAACTGACAAGGAACGAACAAGTGCGGAACACACACCTAACGTCGGCCATAAAAAACGGGAACCCGGGTACCCTTTCGAGTCTGATACTCAGGTACCTGGTCATATTGGATACTCGGGTAACGACTCATGGCTGGTACCTGAGAAAAACTCCTCCCAATTTTCAACAAACGACAGATTTGTATGGGTGTGTAGAGGATCCCGACAGTGTTTTATGAAGAAGTTGTTTCTTAAGGTTTTTTGGGGGATATATCGAACCGAAGACGCGTACATAACCGGGTACCCGGGTACCCGAGTCCAATTTCCCGGCGAGTATTAGATATTACTCGCACCCGAACGCGTAGTGACAGGTCCGGGTTCTAGTCGCCGGGTACCCGGGTAATAGACGAACGGGGTACAACTCTAATGTGTGAGCTGGTTTGATATACAAGTTCACAAAAATCGGTAAATTTCATTGATGCTACACAAATCCAAATACCATACTGGGTTGCTATTACATGCACCACGTCGCTGTGACCCGCAACGGTGGACCCAGGCCGGCGTTACCAGCAGTATCACCATCGGGAAGCAAACAGGCCTATACTTCGTATCATTCCGACCGTACCGGTAACGTGTACTGGGCTACGTGCACTACCGCACGGTATGTCGGATCGTAACAGTTGACACAACCAAGGTTTCCAAGCACCGCCACCAGGTACCGGCATACCATGCCCTGTGGCCGAAGTACTGGGCGCCGCTGGCAGAGATGTTTGGGCATCACCGGTACTGGTACCCTTCGTAGGGGTTTGAGCCACGGCAGGAGTGGTAGTACCAGTACCGGTACCGTCGGGCAGGGGTGGACCCGAAAAAATGACGACATAGCGGCAGCAGTGGCCTCCATGCTGGTACCGGTATCCATACCGTTACAGTATGGGTGACGAATGGCGTCCACGTGTCCACCGGGTGACCGGGTGTGATGCTTTGGAGTTTGATGTGTTTTTGGGCGTGCGTTCGAAGGGGGCGTGGTATTCAACGTACCCCCAGTGCGGGAATTTCACAGGATTGAGATCTCGAAGCGCGTCACATTCCACCAATCACGATCACTTAAAAAAGGCAAATGTGTCACCTGATACACTCCCATTAGACGGAAAACAACGACCTTAACCATTTTGGGTGGAAATGTAAAGAAAGACCGTTTCGGGCTCCATGTACGTACCGCCAATTTTCTTATATTTACGCCAAACGTCGTACGTATGTTCGACAGCGGCGGCGCTACACCAGCAGCACCAGCAGCAGAAGCAGCAGCCCCCGCGGGCAGTAGTGCGAGTAGCACCATGGCGCGCGCTCACATAAGGTTAGATGTACTCATGAGGCAGCGGCTGACAAGCCCGAGGATCGGAGAACATATCAATCAGTATCAGCAGCTCGGCAGTCAAAGCGGATGAGGTGAACAACTTCATCGCGACGAAGACGTAGTGCCTGCGTGCTGTACGAGTATGTCCTTCGGCCGCGTGGCAGGCTTGTTGTGAGCTTTTTCGTTAGTAACTCGTATGCAAAAACGAATTGAATCGATCTGAAATACAACCGCGATAATAGCTGTTGACAATATCGTTCGACTGAGCCTAAACGGCGAGGCTTCAACTATAGCGCTCGTGGTGGCGCCACAGCAGTGGGCACTTCATGGAGCTAAACTTTGCAAAACTTGACAGCTGACAGCTGTAAGGGACTCGTATCGAAAATGCCTGCGCAAGCCTTGGAAATGTCACGTTTTGTGTACTATACATTTGCCAGGCACCCCAGTGATAAAGTTACCGTCCGAAAAAATTGAATAATATACCCCCGGGTGTTCTTTTATAGGGAGGTGCGCTCGTATACAAGAGGGGTGCTATTATCCGTGTTATGCCGTATAACACTCGAGTGATAAGTGGCCCACGAACAAGCTATCATATGTGAATTCAAGATACTGTAATATTATACTGTATATATATGTTCTAATGTTTTGCGGTCTGCGTCCCTGTGAAATTTTCCATCTTAACGTATTTCTGTGTCACATTGTTTTAGTACTGTATCCCCATCGGCATTGGTTGTCATCTGGGGTTCTCGCGAATTCCCATGCATCATCACCAGGTCCTACAAGGGCGTATGCTACCATGAACGGTCGTGTACATGTGAATGTATCTTCGCCTCTCATGCTCTTATTGCCTGGCGTTATACCTGCCGTCTTGTCGTCTTGTTCGTTCGTTCGTTCGTTCGCCAAGACGATACCATACGCCATACATCTTCCACGTTTATTTTTGGAAGGTCGCATTCCGTTTTGGATATTACTTAGTAGTTCGAAATTAGACATTATATAGGACAATGCTCAGGGGATCACTTTCTTTGATACGCTACATGGGCGTCAGCGCAGAAACCTTGCATATGACACCCTTCCCCTGAACAATATTACGACTCTCTATACAAAACAAGCTGCTATGTTCTACAGCTGTCAGATTTTGTCCCCCTTATAAACGGGTTATATAGTTTCCGTGTACAGATTGATTAACCACAAATCGTCTACGTATCATACTGTTGACCCTGGTACTCGCTATTAATAGTACTATAAGGGGAGTCGCTGACCTATTATACCCTTCATGAGGACATATACACCCCCCCCGTAAAACGCACGATCGATGTATCACACACAGCTTGCGAAGTGAGTTTCGACGAAATCCTCGATCTCACAGCTGGA